>BJBW01008538.1:0-54471 GCA_004320125.1 Scolopax mira | reverse complement strand
CAATGTGCACTGTCAGCCCATAAAGCCAACCGCGTCCTGAGCTGCATCAAGAGAAGTGTGGCCAAGGGAGCAGGACATGGGAGGTGATTCTGCCCCTCTATTCTGTGCTCATGAGACTCCATCTGGAGTACTGTGTCCAGCTTTGGAGTCCTCAACACAGGAAGGACATGGATCTGTTGGAACAGGTCCAGTGGAGGGCCACAAAGATGATCAGAGGGATGGAGCACCTCTCCTGTGAGGACAGGCTGAGAGAGCTGGGGTTGTTCAGCCTGAAGAAGAGAAGGCTCTGAGGAGACCTTATTACAAACAGCCTTTCAATATGTAAAGGGAGCCTACAGGAGAGCCAGAGAGGGACTCTTTGTCAGGAAGTGCAGTGAAAGGACAAGGGGCAATGGGTTTAAATTGGAAGAGGGAAGATTTAGATTAGATATCAGAAAGAAATTCTTTACTGTGAGGGTGGTGAGGCACTGGAACAGGTTGCCCAGGGAAGCTGTGGATGCCTCATCCCTGGAAGTGTTCAAGGCCAGGCTGGATGGGGCTTTGAGCAACCTGCTGTAGTGGGAGGGGTCCCTGCCCGTGGCAGGGGGGTTGGAACTAGATGATCTTTAAGGTCCCTTCCAACCCAAACCATTCTATGATTCTATGTATTTGAGTTCCTTGTTCTGTGACGAATTTTTTCACTGCTACCTTAGTATTACACTATAGGACAATCCTGCTAGATTCTGTATTGATATTCTAACTTTATTGCAGTCCATTTGAAGCCCAGCCTGTTTCAGTGACAACTGTGATGTACAGAAGGGCTAGATATGATAAACTCAGTGTTATTTGGATACATTTGTAACAGCTTTACTCACTTAAGAGACTTGACAAATCTGGAGAAGAGGTAAGCTGTTCGACTTCGTACTTTGGGACTTGAATGGCGAAGACCACGGTGATCTAAAAATGCCATCTGCAACCAAGAAAATATCTCAGTTTAGAATTCCTGAACAAGGAAGGGAAAAGCTAATCATCCAACAATTTAAGAAACCCATCTCCAGAAAATAAGAAAAATTAAGTCTAAAGAGCTTATCTTCCTTAGTTAAAATGCAAGTCTAAAGAGATTATCTTACTTAGTTGAAAATGCAAATAAAGTAAAACTTACTAGAACAGTTGGAATGTGCTGAGGTTCAACAGCAAAGAATTTTTCATATCTAACCACTGTTTCAAAGAATTCCAGGGTCACTGACGTATGCTGATAGGCACTAACACCAGAAGTCACCAGCTACAAATGAAAGCATTAGCAGGTTAGTACTTTAGCTATTTATAACATCAAACTACAATGTGGGTGATGTTGATAATGAAGATGAGCCATTTGAACTGGAGCGTTCCAGTCTTTATTAGCATTTTTAAACAGCTGCCACAGCATGCATGCTTACTGTTCTCATCATGTCTTGTAAAGCCGTAGCTTTTGTAACATCACCAGAGAAGTGAGCACCATGAGATACAGGAAGAGCCTCAGCCAACATATACAGCAGCCTTATGGCTACTTCCACTTCCATGAATCGTGTAGTCTGCCAATTCCTAGAGAAAAAAATATGAAGCTCATGTTAGTCAGTAGAAGCTTATATGATAACCACAGTTCCACCATGTTAGTTAGTATTTTCTTTTGATCATTCTCCAGATGCATAGAATAAAAAGAGCAGATTAAAACTAAGGAAAACGCTGTAAGATTTAGGCAGTATTTCAGAATGCTCCTGGAAGACTTCATCCACAAATGCAGCACCCCTCTATTTAACATTATGAAAAGACTGGTTCTGAGTGGTTGAGTAAAAGATTATACAAAGTCATGAAGTTGTAACAAGCTCATTCTATCGATTAGCTTCACCTTGGTACATCACACATGTTCATTACAAACTCTGACAGTTACAAAAGGCAAAAAAAAAAAAGCTAAGGGCATCACGTAAGCAAGTTAACACCCCAACTTACTGAAGTGTAGTGTTAAAAACTCTGCGCACAGACGCCAACAGTAACTCTGGTGAGACCTGAGCAAGTCTGTCCAGCAATAGTTTCAACTGTTTTCTGTACTCCACAAACATTGCTTCATCTTCACCCTACAAGACAGTCATGTGTCAGTGAAGTCCCTATTTTTGTGTTTAAATTAATCCACAATCATTTTAGACAATTATACCTAAACCAAAAACATGTACATACAGGAACAGCATACCACACTCAGAATCCAGTAATGCTCACCCTATGCTCTTGCAAAATAACATCCTTTTTTGACTGGTTATAGTATGTTGAGATCCACTGCATTCAGTCCAGAAACATCAAAAAAAAAGGCTTTCCAAACTGAAAACTAGCAGAAAGTACAAGAAAGAAAGTGCTCTTGGCAAAGCCTTATTGACCCAAATTCTTGAAAATTGACTCACTCCTGAAGATGGTCTCAGTATCTAGCTTCGTTTTAAAATTAAAATGACAGAAACATTTATGACGGACTGCATACTATTTAAGTAAACCTTTTTAAGATTAGAGCTCTCCAAACAGCCTGAAGCAAAAGTAAGTCTAACATATTCAGTTATGATTGCTGGCTGACAGAGATGTAAACATGGAAGGAAAAGTGAAATCAAAGAACTTCTGACTCCTTTATCTTATTTTTGCAGAGGTTTGACCATCTGAATAGGTCAAGCAGCATCTCTTCAGGAGTTTCATTACACAATATATTTCTCAAACCTCTTTGCAAGTGATGTACAAACACGCAAACTCTCACTGGACTAAACCTCAAGAGCTATGTTTAGCTAACAGCACAGCTGTATTTGCCTAGGAATTATTCTGCACAAATGCAGCCAGAAATATTCTGTTAATTGAAATGGCTTGGATATCCCTTTACTACATTGTTTTGTCCTATGCACATGTGCCCAGAGTTTAAAAAAGCTTTACACATAGAAGAAAAACTTCAGCCTACAAACCTCGCTTTCTACTTTAAAATACTCAGCCTATGAAAAATATGGATTTAAAAAGTTTAAGGAAGTTTTACTACATGTAATTTAAGTTGTATTTGTCTGTTTATTCATATAACACAATACCTCATTTTCAAAATTATATTCTTCATCATATGTCAACTTCTTCATAACAGCCAACATGATTGCCTAAGATAAAAACAGAACTGTAAATGTAGCAGCAGACAACTAGTAAGAAGCAACAGTTAGAATCCTACACTAAAAATTAAAGCAAGTGTTAAACATTTACAATGTTTTAAATCCCATTCAAATTATTATTTTCAGAGGCTTAGCAGAAGTAACAGAAGTAACAAATTAAAACAGATGGATTATATCCAAACAATACATAGATGCCATTCCAGATACACAGCAGAGAGGACTTGGAGCTCTTTGTCTCTAACAGTATTATCTGGCTTTGCTTCCTGCTTGTAATCTGTGCTCTACAGTCGACATTAAAAACAATAATTAAGATGACTAAACCAGGCTGAGGAAGCTAAACAAGTTGTCCAAGATTCTGTTTTAAAGAGGCAGGTCAACTTATCCGTAAAATTCCCTTTAATTGTTCAACATCCTTGAAAGGGTTTTTTTGGGACAGGTTAACAAACTGAATTGGTTCAACAAAGAATCCAAGACTAAGAGCCAGGAGCAGGAAACGAGTAAGAAAGGCAAAAACCTTCCCTTTTCGGCAGCAGCAAATTGTTAGATCAGTTAAAGCACTGATGTGCAATTTCACCTTAGAAGGGACTGTTGTTAAATCCTAAAACAGGAACAAAGACTTGATCTCATATCCAGTGTAGTCTTAACTCTAAAACTATCATTTTGATCTTACAAGGCATTTACTAGTTCAGGTTTTAAAACTCTGATTTAATGTTTAAAATACAGAGAGTACTCAATTCCATTCATGCTTTCCAGGATGTATAGAAATTGGACAGTCACACACAGCTAAAAAAAAGTGTTTAAAAATCTACTATATTTTAATTTTCACTTTAGTTTAGCAGTTTGTTCTGGGGAACCTACAAAAATGTTTATTAAAACTATACATTCCAAATGGACAGAAAGCTACTCTGAATAATTAAAACTGAATCAGAGGCAGGTCATTTTTACATCTATGACAACAAAAGAGCATTAAAGTCCAAAAGAATATGAAGTAGGAACAAGTAATGGGGCAGGACATATCCATATACCTATTACAAGAAACAGATTAACTGAATGTTGGAGAAGACTCAGTAGAATTGTAACAGGTATTTGATCAACATTACAGAGCACCTCATTCTTATACCTACTACCAGGGGAAAAAACAAACTTGTGCTTTTTTTTCTTTTCCGTGTTGGTTAAATTCGGTAGTCAGCTTTTATTATAACTACAGCAAATGAAAATGCTGATTGTATCAGCAAGAACTTG
Source organism: Scolopax mira (assembly GCA_004320125.1). NCBI lineage: Eukaryota > Metazoa > Chordata > Aves > Charadriiformes > Scolopacidae > Scolopax > Scolopax mira. The sequence continues at coordinate 50,095 of BJBW01008538.1, read as the reverse complement.
GTTAGCATTGTGCAATTCACTTCCAGTACTGGAGGTAGCCATAAATTTCAGACAAATAAACAAAGGAAAAAAGTCAATAAAAAAACCCCAAACCCTACAACAAACACTTTTGACAAATAAAATGAAACATATTTAATTGTGATTAAAGTGCAAAACCTGAAGTTCTTTAACACCAAAATGGACCAATGAATTAAACTTTGGTTACTGAAGTGCAATTCTTGGTGATCTTGAAGAAATAGATGCTTGTAATACCTCGAGGAAGAACATGGTCAAATTGCAAGACTGTGATCAGGCTTTCTATTGCCACCAAGTATCAGCATCCTCTGTAAGAAGCTTATGCTTCTCTGTAAGAAGTGATACTAAAATAATTGCAGAACATTAATGTGATATGCTTGTAGCCAGAAATGCTTAGAAACACCTGTCATTTTAAGACTTGTGATTCTGCTGCTAAGAAAAAGCTTTGGGACTTCAAAGCCACAACAAACAAGATCCCCTTTTTCACTTGTTCAAATGACAAGCAAGAGTTTCTCGCTGTCAACTTACATGCAAAAACTTGAAACAAAAGCTTTAAATCATGCACTTAGCAGCAGAAGACAGACAACAAGAAGATTTAGACTACTTCCAAATACTTTCTTATTAGGAGTTCAATGAATGAAGAAAGACTGATATGACCACTTCTCAGTTTAATACAAACCCTCAAGAAGCGCTTAGTAAAATTAAGAAATTATAGCACAAAATTCCTCAGTATGAAAAAAAGTTTAAGAAAATGATTTTGAAACAGTGACACATTCAAATACTGTCGTAAGTACACTGCAGTAGTAATTGATTTGATCCAGTTATAAGAGACATAATAACAAAAATAAAAAGATTCAGTGATGTTATCAAACTTCTCTTAATTACCTCATCCAATTTAAATGTGCATTAGACAAAATCAAGATCAAGATAATCTACAGCACAGTTACTCTAATTCAACTTTTCGTGTTAGAACAGAATTTAGTTTTCTTTGTAAAGGAGAAGGAATCACAGCTGTCAGCTGTATGAAAATACCTGCAGCAATTTAACCAGTTCAACATCTAACTTTGTACATTCATATTAGTGCAGAAGAGTGATAGAAAAAAGAGATTAAAAAATACTGTGATGAAATAGCCAGATAGTTTACTACCTCCAAAACTGGACATAAAGCTTATTTATTAAACTTAATGCATTATATATAAACAAGTTTATGTATAAACTCAAGCATATATATATCTAAGCTTAACATATAGTTTAATTTAACACTTAACATATAACCATTCATTATAACTGTTACATTTGAATTGCAGCTTCTTTTGTAAGTTTAACTTATGATATTATCAAGGTTGAATTTTAAGACAACCCTTTCCATTCTTTGTCCAATCCTTTGGAATTGGGACATATTTTAGTAGAAAAACAAAGCTTCAGGAAAAAGACTGTTCTTCCATCTTGATTTAAGAACATTCTATCAACTGAACAGACTGTATAGAAGTTTATCAACATATGCTTAAAGGTTGCTTGGCAAGACCAGCTCTAAAATAGCTTTCATCTTCATACACAATTCAATATAGGTTTACTATTTAAAGAAACATCTGTAGTTACTTAGCAGAAGATGGAACATAGTGTCCTTCACTTCTAATTATTGTCACATGCACATTTTAAGGCATATAAATAAAACATGATTTGTTTCAACAAAATGAAAAATTCTGATCCAATGTGATCTTGACAAAACAATCTCTGGTAAAAAGAAAATACTTACCTCTACATTAGCTTTTTGTTGGTCTGAAAGTGCAGAAAGCTGTAAAATAAATTCCAAGTATTATTTTTTGTATAGTAACTTCTTTATTACTATCTAATAGGAAAAGGCAGGTTTGCTTTTTTTAACAGCTATATGATATGCAAGCCTTCTTTCCACTTATGCAAGATTTAACCCAATTCCTTCAGGTTTCCAAACAACACTATAGAAATAGCATGACCACAGCCATTAAAGATACTGAGTGCTCATTAGTCAAAAAAACTATTTTGCAAGTCAGCCTGCACGTAGTATTAACATTCATCTATTCCCCAAAAAATTAAACTAAATGATATGTCAAAAAGTGATGTTAAATTAAAGCCAGACATATTTACTTGTTTCAAGATGTGAAGGTAGTCATAACAAAAGCCAATGATATTAGATGAGATGTCATCATCTTCGTGAATTAGCAGTTGCAACATTAGGGCCACCTTTGCTTCAATAGCTTGCAGAGTGTCTTGAGCACTCTTCATATCACCATTTTTTATCAGTTTAGTCCAACTAGCTATCAGTGATTGCCCCATCCCATTGACCAGCTTAGAAAACCTGGCCAGAAAATCCACATCATCTTCCTGCAAGAAAAAACATCCAATTAAAAACACTAGCAGAACTCATGTTTAATGGCACAGACTGTGCTATCCATGCCTGGTATGTAGAGGATGTAAAAATGTATTTGTCTCCTAGATGGAAAGTACAATTGCCTGGTTCATTTTGCCTGGGGAATAAAGAGAGAAAAATGAAAGCAATGCCAGATTTGGCAGTCCTCCATTATAGAACAGTAGCTTCCTTCATCTTTTCAGGTTAGTTTTTTCTCTTTTTACTTTACAGCAAGAAGCAGGTTCAAAATAAAAGCAGAAGCACATATACAGCCTATAAATTTATGGTAGGTAAGAGGAAAATCTTTTTATGGGAAAACTTCAGAGTTAACAGCTGTAGCTCACTTCAGAAATACCAAAAATGAGTAACTTTCAGTACTGTCTGTAAGAGCGAGTTATTAAGTATTTATGGCTTGCTTTTGCAGAAATACATTGATCAGAATTGAAAAATACCCCTAGATGAGTCATCCCAAACAGATGCTCTGCTCCCTGTCACAACTGTACAGAAGCAGAAGAACACAAGTCTTCCTCACAGAGGCCGAGGTAAGATTTTTAGAGAAGCACCTCCTAATTGATGAAAGCATATTTTCTGCATTTGAGTAGAAAAAAAAAAATTGACAAAGGCTTCAAAATTAAGAGATAATTGCCTTGCAATCCAAGGACTACAGCTTCATAGGGGCTGGTTCCTCTTTATCCATGGCAGGTAGAAAACAGCTGTTCCTTAAACAATGCAACTGCCAGGGAATGTGTGCTTGGTTAGTAGGTATATTTTTCCAGCCTACAGATAAGAATTTCAAGCCTCACGTCTGCTGGTGCAGACCCACAGAACATACATGCCCTTAAGAAAGCTCTTTCCCCTGCCTAACTATGCACATCTGATCTAATGTCTTACCCGTAAAAAAACAACCCCCCACCTTGGCTACAATCCCTATTATGGAATCATTCAGAAAAGAAGATTCAAGGCAATGAGACACAGAAGCAGTATTAACACTAAGCACAACGTGCTTTAGGGGAGGAACAGAGAAGTTCTGTAATGTATTGCTTTCAGAATTAAAAACTCATGCTGCGGACAAAATGGTGTGTTTTAAATGAGTAACAAATATTAATAAGAAGCTGTTAATTAAAGTATGAGAAAAGTATAAGAAGCGTTTAGCTTTGATGCAGAAGCAGAACTAATTCTCTCCAATCTGTGAATTTAAGTTTTATAGTTCATTTGCTTTTTAAGAACTGTCAAAAATCGATGACTTATTCCTACTGTAAGAAGCAATATACAAACCTGATCAATACTGAAGAGACCAGCAGACTGCAATACTTGACATAAAGATTCAACCAATTTTGTTTTATCAATTGGGTCCATTCCCTTATTTACAATTTCAAACAAACAATCACAAGCTTCTTCCCGGAGAACCTCCACAGACATATGACCTAGCAGCATATTTATAAACCTTCAAAGAAAAAATAAAAGGTTATTTTTATATGTACACAGTAGCATTTTATAGAAGCTTCATATTATTTATGTGTTATTATTTACAATGGTTTCTTTCTCTAAGACAGTTTTGAAGTCTATTGTACTGATTAAACCCAGCACTTTATACACTATAAGGAGAACACAGCAAGTTGTAGTGTCTAATTTGGACATGGTATCAACTTGGTTTGCAAAGTTACTCACTCTACTAAAAACGCCAAATGCCAAAAATTTGTACATAAATAAAGTCCTTTTAAAAGATGAGTTTTAAATCTGTTTCAGATAAATACAGTCAGCACTCTATAGGGGTTATTTTTGCAAAAGTATTCCAACAAAGCCTCCTTACCTTTCATTGGCTATCAGGCTCAAATCTATCCAGGATACATAAGCTCCAACTACTTCAAGGCACTGGCATGTCAACTCTGAGTTATTGTATTGATAGTTTTGTAAGATTTGGTACCACGATTCCACCAAACTTGGAATGCACTGTTCCCTCATAGTATCTTTCAATAAGGTGTTCCTACGAGCTTCCTGTCAATACACAAAAAGGATATATCAGTCTTACTAGCATCTTGTCAAATTAGTAGCATTTTTGTATCCACTACCAGACACCACTTGTCCTAGCAAGATGAATAACTCAAATCAGAAACACCAAAAGAGGACATGTTTTTCTTGCAAGAAATAAAACCAAAACCCGCCAGTTTTCACTCTCTTTCCTACCACAATGTCCAAACACTGAAGAAAGGCAGACAAAGGGGAAAGAAGTCCTCTAGATCATTAAAAGGATTTTTGATATTAGGACTCCTTAAAACAGGCACTAGAAGAAATTAACATTTTAAAATGAGTTAATCTAACATTAAATTGGCTAACTTAGCCCATTAGTTTTGGTTTGCTAGCTCTTAAAGCAAAACACACATTAACTGAAAAGTATAACAGAAAAAAGCATTAAAAAACATATGGCTTTTGGATCTAAACCACCTAGTGTCTCTAAGGCAGAGTTGCCATAGGAAAAAACCCAGCATTTCTGCAAGTTGTTTTCTTGGAAAATTTTGGAAATTTAAAACAAAAGTTAATGCAAATAATAACTTGCCTCTGATGTATGAACAACATCCCGGTCTACCAGCTCAGCATCAACAGCCATCAAGATTCTGAGGTACATATCCACACCCCGTGGATTAAGGTCAACTACTGATAGAATATCAAAAAAAAATTTGGGCCATTTTGTGAGATATTCAGTAACAAAAAGCAATGCAAAGACTTGTGCAGCTTTGTTGCGAATAAAAGTCTTCTCAGGCTGGGGATTCAGCATCTGGTAGAAACAAGAGATTTTATTTGTACAGTCTTACTAAATGACAGAATAATAATATATGATTGATGATCTCTGTACAGTGATCAATGTACTACCTCTCTTACTGGCTGAGATCATTAAGAAGCCTTACCTTTCCACAGATTTTGAAAAATAAATAAATAAACTTAAAAATCAGCTAAATTGCATTAAACAGGGAAAGCATTCTCTCTGGGTGACACAGTCCTAAGCCTTTCATTCAGTACCAAGACATTAAGTGCACTATTCACAGACTAAAAGCTAGTTTGTTAGTTTGGTGAAAGAAATAAACAAGAACTTACAGAAAACAAGCTACAGTCCTCTTACAGTTAGCTTCTGCCTAAGTTAGATGTTAGCACTACTGATCTCTCTCTTCCCCTTTTCTACAACTCCTGCTAAATGGAACAGCTCACCACAAAGAAAAATTAAAAGCAATTAAGGAATTTAATCCATTTCACAACGATATGTTCTTTTTCAAACTGTATTATGTTCCATTTCCTAACATTAAGCTTTCTAAAACAAAGCAATTATGTTAATTTCCAATGCAGAAGTGGAATGCTAACTAGCTAATGGCAGGTCTAGGCAAAGCCTTGTATCAGTCCATTTGATGGTTCTGCTGATTGCAAACTCTTGGGTCTGGCTGATACTATGTGTTCACCTACAGTAACTAATTCCACAAGACAGAGTAGCCAACACTCTGCCACAGCATTAACAGGAGCGATGCTGTTCATCCACAGACACCTGCTAGATTATTGGCTGGTGTTCTAAGTAGACAGGAGTCAGGTCAAGAAATACTGCCCTTTGTCCAGACACTCAGGAACATCATGAATCTGGATTGTACCTCTCTGAAATGAAGCTTTTCATACACCTTATTTCACACACAACTGATTAAACCCCAATCATTATATTTAGCAATAAGTGCAAGCACAGACTTCTTTATAACATCTGATTTAAAGAATTTCTAAGAAAGATTAGCATGTTAAAAGCTTTTAACCATCAAATACTTCAGAAAGCCATCTTTAAACTCAAATGACAGATGAAACAGCCCACACCCAATGCCTTTTGCTAGCCTACTAACGAGCCTACCACACAGAACTGCTGTGAAGGGACATACTTACCTGTGCTTGCAGCCATGTTATGAGAGTTTCCCTAATTAGCTGCTGCTGGACTTCAGTGAGTTCAGAGTATCTGAAACAAAGCATAATGAGATCAAAATACAACTGCTTTACAACAAAAGCGACATATCATAAGGCAAAAACTCTTTTAATATTGCACATTAATGTAAATGAGAGGTTTCTAGAAAAGAAATTTACATAGCTATCTACATGTTAAAATTTTGAATCAAAACCATAAAAATAAGGAAAAACATTTTGCCCATATCAATGGATCATATTTTGAAGCACTATGGCCTCACATATTGGAGTAGGAGCTTGAAAATCACAGGAAGACTGTTCTACCAGGGACAGGACTCATGATCCTGAGAAAAAAATACACATTTGACCATAAATCATGGGGAGAAGGAAGAGGCATCTGTTATGCTCAAACCTGTTTACTACACATTGAAGATTGTCAATAGTGAGGACGAAGAAGTCTTTCACTCATCACTGACCTACAGTACATTTATTATCAGATGTATGTCAAAGAAAAAAAAAAAAGGTAAACAAGTAATTCCAGTTTACATCACACATACAAGTCTTGGCAAAATTTGACATTATAACCAGCCCACCTCAAATTCTACCCACACAACATGTTTTTTCACAGGACTAGCTCAGCCGAGAATACTCTCCTTGCAATAGATCTAGCTATACCTTTGGTACAGTCCCTAACAGGAATGGCTACTGAGTGTGACTCCACTGTTCCTGACACAAGTAACTATTCATTAAGGAGACAAAAAAAGCAACCGCCCTGAAAAAACACTCAAAGAAAACAAGCAGCACGAAAACAAGAGAAAACACATTGCAGGAAGCAGATGACAAGACTGGAACAAGCAGAGGAAGGTGGACAATGAGGTAAAATCAGGTAAATAAAAATCATTGAAAGTCTTTCATTTTTGCTCTGATACATTATTGTGAAAATCAATTGCAAAATACATCTTATTCTTATCTAAAGCCCAACCCACTTTTCATGTATTGAAACCAGTTATGGTGATACTCTGAGGGGCAGACACCTCTGTCATGGCGCTCAAGTTCTGACCAAAGTATGAAAAAAATACAGTTCCATGTAATTATTTCAAAGTATTTTTCCTAAAATTATGATTCCGTGAAAACACCACAGTGAAAAGACTATTTTCTCTTAACGTCTCTGCAATGGTTACTGAATGAATAGGGCTTTGTCTGAAGTCCAGGAGCATGTACTGAGCAAGGCTGCTGCTTACCACAAGACTCTTTTCTGCAAAAATCAGTGAGTACAGAATAAGTCTTGAATCTCCAGAAAGGAAGGACTAAGTAATTTCAAGCAATTCTTGGTAATTGGGTCTGTGTCCCGATTTAAGCAAGACAGGATTAATTTCTCTTTCAGTAATTTTACTTTTCAATAGGGTCTCTTCTAATGCTAGGGGAAACTGAATTTTTAGAGGACTCTGTCTGAATTTATGAAAATATTTACTTTATAGCCAGCTATGGTATGTGAGTTTCAAGGCCTCACTGTTTTCTAGCCTTGCTTGATGTGGGGATGAGGAGAGCAAGACCCAGGTACTTGACCCAAGCTGGCCAACAGGATTATTTCATACCATGAACATCACATTCAAAATGAATTTGCAAGTTTGCTGAGGAGTTCTCTCTTCTTTGATGGCTATGATCCTGAGAACTTCTGGCCCTTATGCTGGACTCCGAGCCCTTCCCTTCCTCCTGAAGCTATAGTGCTTGCAGTGTCTGACATTTGCTGTCCACTGCTGGGAGTGCACAGCTTCCTGCTGGTAGAATGGGCTGAGCACAATCATTACGTATTTTATATTGGTAGCAGGATCAATACTGGTTCTTTAGTATTAATAACGTTAATTATTTAGTCTTATTCTGTTAAATCTGTTTATATTCAACCCTCCAGTTTACTTGCTCCTTCCTGAGCGGGGAGGGGTCATCAGGTGATAGAATAATTGTGTATTGTTGTGGGTTCTTCAAACCATAACGGTCTGTTTTGGGCCACACACAGGTGTTAGACTGGCTAAGTAGAGCATGATGCTCAATACTCAACTGCTGCTCAAAATCCAACTACTCCTCTCCCAGCAAAGGTGAAGAAATACAAACAAGTTCTCTGTATTGGATTAAAGCCATCTCAATGACCATGTAAAGGTGAGAGATACCATTTAAAGTTTCTTTGCAAGCAGAATAAAAAGGGAAAATTAAAGAGATGTATATAGCCAGTGTCAAGAAAGACTACTCACTTGAACTTAATTTGATGTTCTAGAACTTGAAAGCAAAAGAACTTGATGTGATCATCACTAGAAAAGAAAAGAAAATGCTGTTACTGGTGGAAATCTGGTACACTTATCTGAGAAGAAAAAAATTCCGCAAATATTACAAGGAGGGAGTGGTCCCTTTAACAAACCAAGAATTACTGTGCACCAAAGAAAAATGCTACTGCTATTACTTCAAAAGTGACAAACACTCAAGCAGTTCATTTGGTAAAAGTAAGCCATTATTAAACTAATCTTTATATTTGCTATTATAGTCTTTTTTTTCCTCTTGTATAGCCAACAATTTGTTATGCTTTGATTTCAGTACTGAACATACAAAACTACAATGCTTATTGTATCCTGCCTTTATAAAAATCCATCAGGCTTCAATAATACATTTGGGGTCCACTAGTACAGTAAGTGCAAGTTGTACGTTGTATCTGAAAGACCAAAGCTGAAAACCTGAGATATAGATTAAGAAGGGACATTCCACATGCTCTATAAGTTACAGGAATTTTTAATCTTACTATATAAAAATTGTAACAATTGATGTGTTTTAGTAAAGATTAAAAAAAATGCTGTTTTCAAATTCTGTGTGGTTTTGCTAATTACTGCATACTCTGGAGTCAGAAGTTTTGATAAATAATCTATAAAAAAAGCATTTGCTATAAATCACTGCTGTTATCCAGGACATATACACCCCTCAGTTTCCTTCCAACCTGAATTACTGTGCTTGGAATTACAGCAACAATGTAGTATTTGAGATCTAAATATGCAACTTTGTGCAAAAATAGTGATGACTACGTACTTTCTGCATCTTGAAAAATTGGATGGCCTACTTCATAGAATAGGGGCAAGGAACTTCTTCTGAGATTACTGCATATGAAGCCAAGAGTCTCACAATGGGCAATATTCAGCACTCCTTCCCAAAAGATAGTACTAGGACTCACTCTCTTTCCCTGGATTTCATAAAGCAGCAGATTTTAGACTGCTACATTAATGTGGAGTTTTATTTATACATTGCTCTTCCTCTAAAAGTGTTATACAGAAGCCACAGATCAACTAACAATGCTAAAAATAGTATGGAGACCATATTAACCTACAAGTATTTGCCTATTATGCTGTAGAGCTAAAACCAGACTCAAATATATTACTAATGAAAATAAGCAATGATTCTTATCTACATTACCTGTATATACTCTGAGCTAATGCTTCTGCACAGACTTGCCAAGCATCCTGAGATATCTTCAGCTGTTCAAAGTAGGCCAGTGCCTGCAAACATCCAAGCAAGTTTCTTTTTAAAAAAAGAACAAACCACACAGCAAGACATCACATTCACATTTAGACTCACATTTAGACAGCTCTCCTTCAAAAAATAAACAGTATTTGGATATATCCAAGTATTTATACAGCTCCCTAATTACCATAATTCAAGAGTGTTTCTTTAAATGCCAATATCATAGGCACCCATTTCCACTTTAAGATAAAGATTTGGATTTTTCAGTTGAAAATAAACATAATAGAATCACAAATCTTGAAGTTAGAAGGGACCTCTGGAGACAGGGTCAACTGGAAGAAGTCACTCAGGGCCTTTTCATTTATGTGGAAGTTCACATCCAAGTTAAAATTCCTCCCACAAATTCTAGAGAGAAACAGATTTAGATTTTTCACTAAAATCAACTCCCCGTTTTTGTGGCACCACTTCGGCTGTATTCTACACATTCAAACAGTGATCACCTGACAACTACCATTTATTATGTATTCTATTATTCAAAAATCATGTTGCTTATCAGAACATCTAAATAGCGTTTGACAACAGTTAACCTGATATAATAGTTTTAAGATTTAGTAAGGCTTATTAAACAAATTAGTAAAGAAACTTTTGAAACTGAGACTAAATTGACAACATTTCAATTCTATGAACGAATGCATTTCAAGAGGACTGATAGGAATTTTTTTTATGTTGGTATTTTTTTTGTTGCATTAGTTCATAACTGTTTCAATTCAGCAAAGTAATTTTGCAAAGTAATAATTCAGTGACTTGAAATAGGTTCTTAAAACAAGAATTCACTTCCTATAGGTTGTATTGGTAATTTTCTTATACTGAAGAGTTCTACTAGAAATTGTTTGCTACTTCCTTTATATACTACATCTTACATGGTTGGAGAAAAGGTAAATCACTTTTTACTATAAAATATTTCAAAATCAGGCAGACTGCACGGGTCAATAAATCTACACGGTCAAATTTTACGGTAACATTAGCAGAACACTAGAGATTAGCTATATCCCTCCTCTCAAGAAGGACAAATACCCAGAAACAACATATTACAGGCTGCTAGCAATATTCATCTGCAAACTACATTTTATACTTCATTATACATTCCAAGATTGGCTTTATGAACACAAAAGCAAGGTATTACCATCTGCATTTCTTAAAAGATTTTACTGGAAGTTATCTTGTAGACAATTTAATCAATTTGATAATCAATCAGTAAGCAGAAATATTTACTCATTGTTATATAAATTGTAATGCCTTTTCATAGGAGCATCTCTCTTATGAAGAGGTACCTGTTACCCTGCACACCATGATTACTTTCTTAACCTACTCTACACCAATACAATCCTCACTACAGTTAAAACCACAAATTTCATTAAAAGACACTAAAGGAAGCTAATCCATTCAAATAAAAAACAACCCCCCCATCTAAGAATTCAAAGGACAATTACAAGCAATTCATTGTTTTCAGCAGCTGCTTTTCATTCTATGGGAACCTACATAAGGTGCTGAGAATCAAATACAGAGAATTGAAAGGACAAAAAGTCAGAGCCCAGGAAAATAAATTCTATGCACATTAAGTGTAATTTCACAGAATTGGCGACACACAACTTTCAGCTTACATGCTTGCAACATGACTTTGTTTTGCCACCTCAAAACATATGCATTGGTTAATAAAAAAACCCACCGACCCTAAATCCACAGCCCCCAAAACATATGACTTTTGCAGTGAAACACCTCCTCCAATTATTAGAGAGATAAGGAAGATAATGACATACCCTTTGCCTGAAGTCTGCATCAGCATTTGGGTTTAGCCCTAAAAGGGCTTGTTCATCCATCTCTATTGCTATACTCTTTGCTTCCTACTCCTAACTGGTTTGCCCTCTTCTTCTAGAAGGGAAGCCACGATCATCTGAAAACAGAAAAAGAGAAACTTTATTTGCTCAGCAGAACAACAAAAATTAAAAGCAGGACAGCTTTTAAACAACCACAGAATTTTGCCCACAAACCTCAAACAGGTAGTAGGTACCCCACCAAAACATCAACGTATATACCTTTCATATAGACACAAGAATTTTAAGTCCTTTAATAAACTTTTAATAGTATTAAACTTCTTATTGAATAAGGAAAATCTGAAGTGTGCACATATTTTAGTTCTCTTGAAAAGAGCTAATATCACCTTAATTAGCAGAGAAATGGCATGATATGCACTATTCAACTGAAAAGCTTGAACTCAAATTTCAAGCATGCAGAGGTTTTAGCAAGATATGACATAAGCATAAATCAGCTACTTAAATGATAACTGCATTTTCCCCCACCACTACAAACCTCACAATTGCAGGAAAAAAAAACCCCAAAACTCTACTCATCTCTATAACATTGTTAAGATGCATCATAAACCCCTTTATGAAGTATTTCCCCTGGGGGGCAAAGCCATTAGGAGGTCTTTATTCTAAAGCAAGCATAAACAAGAGAAGTGTCATAGAAATTACCCACAAAATACATCATACTGAGTATTAACAAAGTTTTCTGTTCCTACCAATGGGTGCTGATTTACTAGCAATTATTTTATTTAGAAAATTCAATGTAAAATTACCAAGCAAGCTAAACTAATGTTCTAAAGATGATGTGCCTCTACAGGTTGTTCCACAACGTTCTGGTAAAACACAGTGTATTAAAAAAGAAATAATACTAGTATGCTGTTAAACAACAGGAGAGGATAAAAACCCATCTATTCTTCAAGCCCTCCCCATTGATGTACCATGGTAACATAGTTAATTACAGCTGAAATAAACTTGTTACATAAGGATGTAGGAGGTGGGTAAAGAAAGATAGGCAAGAGGAAAAGATGAAACACAAAGCAGCTGTGGTTGGAAGCTGCCTACGTGCCTACAGGTAGAACTTCCGATTTCTTTGTGTTGCATGTCTTGTGCACGCTCTGCTGTTCACCCTCCACCCCCGGAAGAAAAGTGGCACAGTGACAAACTGGCACCAAGCGTGCATGAGACAGAGAGCCCAAAATTTAACATGGTACCAGGCAGACATTTCTACAAAACTCGTGACAGAATACACTATAGTAAATTGCCTCTCATGATGCATTTTGCTAAGTAAAATTGAGTTCGCAAAAAAAATAAAAAAATTAAAAATGCAGGTTGTAGCAGTATAGAAACCAGAAAATCTGGAACAAAGCGATGACTTGTGGCAAAACAAGCTTCACTCTCCTCTACCTTACAACACAGAGCAATCCCTCTCAGGGTCAAAACCTTTAGGGATTAAAGTTGCTCTGCTGAGTCTTTTCCCTCTGCATCCCCAGCTTGTGTTCCCTATAACCAGCACTCAAAACAATCAGATTAAAACAAAGGTAAAATGCTGCAGGGAAAAAATGAATATTTATTTTTTTACAGCACCTTTCGATTAGTGTCTAGTCCAGAATTATGTAAGTAAAACTATTTAACATCCAGAAACATATTTTTGGCATATTTTCTTGCTGATATCACTACATTATCTGCCCCACAGGTAGTTATCTTCTATACCTGGGTGACAAGTTTTGCTGTTAAAAATAGCCTAGTTTGAACATGTATCCTCATCATCTGTTTAGCTAACAGCAATGCCAACCAGTTGTACTGATTTTGTATGTTACACAAACATATTTAAAATTTCATCTTCTACCATATATCATTATCCAAGAGTTTCTGCTTGACTAGCCAACGCTAGAGGACAATTAATGAAACAGACATTTTGAACGAGCCTTCTGTGAACGCTAACAAAATAGCTTCTCATGCCTATGGTTTAAGTTAAGCAGGTAGCTTTTTCACCACACATCTATTTTACCAGTCAGTCACAAAGCAAAAGCAAAATCAAACTGCAATTTTAATAGCACTTACAGTCCACAAAATCCATTGCAAGATGTACTCAGCTATAACATCAAGTACACCACCAAATTTATAAATTATTTATAAAAAATAATCAATAACATTAATATACAGAGGTGTAGAAAGTACCATCTTATGTACATAGAGATGCTCTTTTTGTTAAGCAGTACACTATGCTAGGTGGCAAATCAATCTTACTGTAATTAGGAGGGTGCAGTTTCTTAATAGTGAAGTCATACAGGTATACATACTTTATTCTCTTTCACATAAGAAATTCTTACAAATGGATTTGACAGCAAAGACTGCTTTCGTACAGTAAAAAAACAGTGTCACACTTCAAGTGGGGAAGACTACTCAGTTTAACAATACTAACGTGGTCAAAGGTGTGTAATTTAGGCCCAGACAAGCCCCAATAATGAAAGCATTCAGAGCATTTTAAGTACAGATGCTAACCACGGGAACAATTAGTAATTAAAGAATGCTTCATTACAGCACTTATTACAGATATTTATAAGACTGTGACAGCACACAAGGAGCCAGTGACATGTTTAATTTTCACTCCCTCAAGTTTTCTCTTTAATACAATAAAAGATCATCCTTCACGTTCTTCTTTGATTTCCGCTCTGCTTGCTGCAAACCTTGAGCATATTTACAGACTCTTGGGGTCTAGAGCCTTTACACTGACCTAACATATGGTTCAAATGACCGGTTATGTGACCATAGCTACTTCGAGGACTTTTCAACTGGATTAGAAAGTTGTTCTTTTGGGAAGTGACATGTTAGGACTTCACTTCAGACACATTCCTACCGGCCAGGAATTCTCTGCGAGGAGCAAGGCCTTCTTGACACCGTCGTGTCCCCCCCACCTTGGTGGAAGGGAGCCCAGCCCCCCCCACCCCCGGCCGGAGAGCCAACACCGCTGCGTGGCTCAGCAGCCCAGCCGGGGAGGGCCACCAGGCCCCGCCGCCTCCAGATCCGCGCCGAAGACACCCGGGGTCGCAACCGATCCCCTCGGGCCCCTTCCTGAGGCGGCTGCAGAATGACAAAGCGCTCCTCCCTCGGCGGGACAACCAGCGCACCGAGCCACGCCGAGCGCAGCGGAATATGGAGGTGCGGGGGAGGTCCCTCCCCTCACGCTGCAGCCCAAGAGCACACGGTTACTTCCTTCCCCCACCGGAGCCATAACGGGGGGTCGGCGACCGGGGCAGCTCCCGCACGCCGAGGCGTACGTTAGAAGAGAAAAATCGCGGTGCTTTTTTCAGCCTCACACACGCAGCCCCAGCTCCTACCGCCTCTCAGAGGACCGGCCCGGCACCCCAACGCTCCCCCAGCAGCGAGGACGGGCATGGAGGCTGCAGCGTTTCCCCCCAACTCTTCCACAGCACCTCACAGCCGCGGAGGAGGCGACGCCGGGCTGACTGGAACCGGCCGGGTGACTCGGGGGAGCCCGCCGCCAGCTCACCAGCGACGCTCACGGGCGCCCAAAACCGCCCCTACCCCGCCGCTGAGGCGCCACGGCCCCCGCCGACGGCTGGGGGAGGCCGAGCCACCCCCCCACCCCCCGCAACCGCTGGGCTGAGTCACCCCGCGCCGCTTGTCCCTGTCCCTCCCGCCGTTACCTTCCCGGTCACTCATCCATCGCGGCGGCGCTACCGGCTCCCACCCCAACAGCACCGCAGCCGCCGCAAGCATAAGGAGCGAGCCGGACCAGGCCGCGCCGCCTCGGCTGGCAGCGGCAAGAGGAGGAGGAGGAGGCGGCGGCGGCCCAGGGGAACGGCCTCTGAGAAGGAAAACTGCCCCCGCCCCTCAGCGGGGCCGCCGCTGCGGCGCCGTAGGACTACGGCTCCCAGCCTTCCATGCGGCACCCACCCCGCCGGCCCGGCTCGTCTCGGCCCGGCCCGCCACGCTCACCTCCGCTCTCCCACCAGACAGACAACGCGGAGCACGCCGGGACGGGCTAGCCCCGTGGCACCCTGGGAGAAGTAGTCCCGCCCCCTGCGGCGAGCGGGCGTGGCCTGCGGCGCCCCGTCCCGGGCGCAGTGCCCCCAGCCCGCCTCCCGCCGGCTCCGCGCTTCTAAAACCGGTCGCACCGATGTAAACAGTGATTGGCCCGTTCCGCCCCCAAACTCCTTCCGAGATCGGGAAACGTGCTCCGTCAGCGGCGGGGCAGGCCCGGTGCCAGTTCGGCGGATGGCAGCCGGCGCGAGCCGCTCGGTGGCTCGCGGGAAGCCCGTGGGCCTGTCCGTGGGGTGAGGGGTGGCCTAGCTTGTGTCTGCAGACGTGACGCGGGGCTGTCCCGCAAATCGCTCAGCAGCAGCATATACGCGGGGGTCGCGCGTGGCTGCCGAATCAGACTTAAAAAAAACTGGGCTAAATGTAAATAACTACGCCAACGAGATCTAGCTATTTACAAAGCCGTTACAGCAGCCTTGCCGCTGCAGTAGCTTTTAAGGCATATCTACGTCCATCTCGTGCCCGTAGAAGTCAGGTTTTCAAAGTGCACCCAAGGCCCGGGACAGGAGCTCGCCGGTACCGCACAACACTCCGACCCACCGGTGGTCGGGAACAGCCGTGAAGAGGATCCCGGTGAACCCGGTGTGCGGGGAGACCCACAGCCGCAACCTCCGAATAGCCGCCAGAACCCGTCTCCCATGGGTGAGAAAGGTTCCCCCGGCAGCCCCACAGGCCCGGCTACCGCCCCGAGGGAAGCGGTGTGTGGGCTGCCCCCTCCCGGGGCCTCCCTGCCACGTCCTCCGCAGCAACGACAGCGAGGCCGACGGGGGCTGGAGTCACCCACAGCCGGGGTTCTTACGACCGGGACCACGGGTGTCCGCGACCACGGTGACGAGGAGAGTGTGCCGCAGCACTGCCAGCTCCGGTGCGCAGGGCACGAGTAACTACCGCCGGACACGCGGCCCCCGCCGGCCCGGAACCCTGCGTCGTCGGGCGCGGGCGGAGATTGACGGATGCCTCCTCCAATTGCGCTCTGCTCCCAGCCAATGGAAGAAGAGGAGGGCCGAGGGCGGGGCTGCCGGCGGGCGGGTGACGGGAGGCGGCGGCGCACGCGGCCTTTCCTTTTCTGCGGGCGGCGGAGCAGGCAGCACCATGAAGGCGTCGGGCACTGTGAGTGAAGGCTGGGGACGCGGGGACACGGACGGGATTGGGACTCGAGGCTGAGGCCGGGGTGACTGTTGGAGTAGGCGGTGATGCGGGCTCGCGATGCTGGAGAGTAGCCTCCGCGCCCCAGCGGCCCTGCCTGGGCCTTGAGGAAGGCGAGCGGCCAACATGGCGGCAGCGCCGCCGCTCCCGCAAGACGCGTGAGGAGGCCGCGCCGCCCCTGGGCGGGGGCCGTGGTCGGCTAGCGGCGCAACTGGGCTCGTGGGGGCGATCCGCCTGGGCCCATGGGCTTTCTCTTCCCATTCCCCCAAGTTAGCTTTCCGCCGGGTGGGCCTGTAGTGGGGCGAGATCAGGCTGGCGCGGAGGGGCTTATGCTGCGGGCGCCCTGTCTTTACTCTCCCTCCAGCTGCGGGAGTACAAGGTGGTCGGGCGATGCCTGCCCACGCCGAAATGCACGACCCCTCCTCTCTACCGCATGAGGATCTTCGCTCCGAACCATGTTGTGGCCAAGTCCCGCTTCTGGTACTTCGTTTCTCAGCTGAAGAAGATGAAGAAGTCTTCTGGAGAAATTGTGTACTGTGGCCAGGTGCGAGATTAAAAAACTAAAAAAAAAAAAAAAAAAAAAGATCTGAAAGGAATTCCAGCTGGTCTATGTGGAAGAAATTTATGTGAAGCGCTGTTATTGGGGAGGAAGTTAAAATTCTGCAGTTGCTGTGAATCTCAGTGACAATTTTTTCAGTGACAATTTTTTCTCAAAGTATCAGTATCTGTCCAGTGTATTAAAAAGAGTCTTAAGTACCATTATTTTTGAATTAGGAACTATCCCATTAGTCAGTGCAGCTGTCTGGTTCTTATCTTGCTTCATCACTTTATCATGGAATATACATTTTAAGAGCCTTCTAGACATTCATAATCCTTGGAAAGTAGATATTTGTATCTTTACTGTCTTCTATCTTGGTGCTTGCAGGACACTCTTTATAGCTGAAGTCTTGTATTTTCTTCCCACACTGAATTAGTAAAACTCTTCAGTTTATATTACCAAGACTTGAATGTGCCTGTGTTGGTGTAAGGAAAAAGAGCAGATAGTTGGTTTTGACAATAAAACTTAGCACAGTGGTTTTTTTAGAACTCTAAAGTATTCATTCTTAAACTTGTAAAATGCTGATGGTGTAGTGTCCCTAATGGCTTTTTTACTCTTGTGTAATTCCAGGTGTATGAGAAGTCCCCTCTGCGGGTAAAAAATTTTGGCATTTGGTTGCGCTATGATTCTCGTAGCGGAACTCACAATATGTACAGGGAGTACAGGGATTTGACCACAGCTGGTGCTGTCACTCAGTGCTGTAAGTATATGTAACGTATGTAAGCACAAAATTAAATCTCAAACTGGGCAGCAGCATAAACTGTGTTGACTTGATCCATTAAAAGATAACTGAAACACTGGGAAAATGAAGTGGAGAGTTCCCAGAGACATCCACAGATGTTTATGTATGTACTATGTGGTACCTTATTCGTTGCCACTATTTATACAGTTATTGTAGCTGAAAATATTCGCACTTCATCCTGGTGTGACTTTCTACAATCATAGGAGTGGGTTTTGCTATACCTTTTAGGTGCTGTATATTTTCCTTGCATTATATTTGTTTAAAATAATTGAGTATTCCCAGCTCTGGTGGAGAGAATATTTCAGATATTTCATGGAACATACTAGTGCTTGTCCTTTGGAGAGCAAGTTTAAAAAAACAAAACAAAACACAGGGGAAAAAAGACAAATGTAAGTGTTGCTCCAAGATCTCACTGCCTCATTTCAGGGAGCATTGAAGGCTGTCCTGATTTCAGTCTGTTACGTGAAGCATAGACCATTTGTGTAGCTGGTGCTGTTGATACTTGAATCCAGAAGTATTATAAATGCTACCGAATGCACATAAAAACCCAAAGAATATTGTTCTTAATAATGATATTCTTGCAATGTGTGCAGATATTAAATGTATCTTGTCGCCTTTCAAAAGCTGATGTGCTGTTGAAAGTGAAATTTAAGGTTCTACATTAACTTAAAATAATTCCTGTTAATGAATTTACTGAAGGACTGCTTAAGATACCCAAGTGCATAATTTGAAAAATTTATGTTCAAGAATACTTCTTACAAGTCAGTTTTTAGTAGGTATGTTAGATCTTCATGGCAAACATTATAAGGACAATAGTATTTCAACAGGCATTTCTTGTGGAACTAGCTATGGACATCATGATTTTAAGTCAGTGATTTTCACTGCCACAAGGAGGAATTTTCATGTAGTCCATGTTCAGATGGCTTCCTCCTGTTCTGAACGTCTGATTGTGTGGGCTAAATATCAATTCATGTTTCTCTGACTAAGAGAAATTATCTAAGAAAAGATAATTTTAGAGCCTGTCTTTACTTGCCACCTTCCTGTTGGAAGGGAATTGTTTTTGAATTTCATGTGTCTTTTCAGTAATCACATTTCAGTCTTGATTCTGAATCACTTTTTTTCTTGTGCAACACCTGAAGTGATCCCTTGTAGATTATTTCTGTACACTTTTACCTTCCTGAAATCAGTCAAGAATAAGGTGGCACTTTCTTGGAAGAGTGTGGTTATGAGTTTCAGGAAGAATTTGCTGCTGCCTGTTGGTTCTGCGATGTTTTTTCTGCCATCGCTTTGGATAAAACCCGTGTGATGAAGTAGAGTTATCAGAAATTTCAAAAGTTGCAGATGGTACTATGAACTTATCCTGAAAAGATGGGAGTAAGATTTTTGAACAGAAAATGTCTTACGATTTATTTTTAATGAGTTCTCTTGTTACAGACCGCGATATGGGAGCCCGCCATCGTGCCCGTGCTCACTCTATTCAGATCATGAAAGTTGAGGAAATCGCTGCTAGCAAGTGCCGCAGACCAGCAGTCAAGCAGTTCCATGTAAGTGAAGTGGCGCTGCAGAGCCTGGTGGGTCCCCTCTTCCCACTGGACTGGAAGAGGGGAGCTCTCTTGTCTGGTATGGGTTTGCTTTGCAGGCAAAAATAGGGAGGGAACCAAACCTGCATGCATAGGTTCACAGTTATGTTCTTTCAAAAAGAAGTGCAAAAGTAAGGCATCTGTTAGCTCCTATACTCATATCTAGACTGTGGACACTTTTCTATATTACATTTCTATATATGTTAGCAGTTGAATAGAGCATAGCTATTTATTGCAAATAGCTGTGTCTCATGTAATACCTCAATTAACATAGAACCATTTTTCTTGCAGGATTCTAAAATCAAGTTCCCTCTGCCACACAGAGTTCTGCGTCGCCAGCACAAGCCACGTTTCACCACCAAGAGACCAAATACTTTCTTTTAAATACAAAAACATGATATCAACTCTGTGTTGTAATAAAGGTCTTATTTGAACCTTTGACTCACAGTTGTCTCTTGGAAACTGTCTCCTGGATACGTAGGAGCCATCCTTCCTACTCTTTATTTTCTGTAAGTTGTTGTTGGCAGCTCTACTGTTTACAACTATGATTGCCTGGAAACAGGTGAATGTTTTGGGTGCTGACTTAAATTACCAAAAGATCCCATTAATAGACTGAAATTTCAATAACCAGCTTTCCAGGTCAGAGTAAGTCTTGTCAGGCAGCAATAAGGGTCAAAATGAATGTCGGATTTTAGGCATGCTAAGTAAATATAGTTGAATTCAGGAAGAAAGCAGCTTTTTCTACTCTACAACATAACACCACACTAAAAAACTGTTGCAGACACTCTAGTTAAGGTTAATGAAGAAGGCTGCTTCATACCAAAAGGTGTTTTTTCTGTCTGGTGCCTATTTTAAATTACAGGGTGGTTTGAGTGTTTCCCGGATAAGAGGTAGGCAGCTCGTTCAGTGTACAGGTCCTGCCCAGGGTTGGAGAACTGATGCTGTGTTTTGTCTAGATGTCAGGTTAAAACCAAATACAGGTGTGAGTAGAGCGCAGGTAAATGCTGTCCTGAGAGGAAACGGAATGTTGTGGTTCTAGAGTTGCTGTAGAGCTGCAGCTCAACTGGGCATTGAGCTGTCTGTCGATTTTAAGGGAGATCCTTCCTCAGTGTAAGGGAGGCAGCTGTTCTGCAGGAATGGGACTGGTTGGTGCTGCCATAGCAGCCCCATTTCCACAGTCTTGTGCCTCTGGGGCTCAGCTCTGTACCCCTCCTTGCTGCCTCCACACTGAATCAGCTCAGGCAGCTGGTCTGTGTAAAATGTGATCTGAAAAAAGGGATTAACTTCATAGAAGCATAGAATGGTTGAGTTGGAAGGAACCTTGAAGATCATTGAGTTCCAAGCCCTCTGCCGTGGGCAGGGACACCTCCCACTAGAGCAGGTTGCTCAGTGCCACATCCAGCCTGGCCTCGAACACTTCCAGGGACAAGGCATCCACAACTTCCCTGGGCAACCTGTTCCTATACGGTTCCTCACGGTATAGAATTTCTTCCTGATTCTTATATTATAGGCTCTAGAGCGCCAGGTGGGGTCTCAGGAGAGCAAAGTAGAAGGGGAAAAATCACCTCCCTCAACCATACTTTTGACGTGGCACAGGAAGTGGTTGGCTTTCTGGGCTGTAACACCACGGTGCTGGTTTGTGTCGAGTTTCTCCTTAAATCCTCAGGGCTGCTCTCAATCCATCCTCCTCACAGCCTGGGTGTGTGCTTGGGATTGCCCTGACTCACCTGCAGGATCTTGCGCTTGCCCTGGTTGAGCCTCATGAGGTTCACACAGACAATTCACCACCCCCCAGCTGCATGGAAGGAGAAACTATAAAGACAAAAATACCTGGAAAACTTGGAGGGTCCCACGGGAGCCCCACTGAGTGGGAGGGAGACCTTGTAATTTGGAACTTTTAAGCTAAAAGCGAAATTTCACTTGAAAACGAGCTTCAGATTTAAGTTCCTCATATTCACCCTCCGGGCTCGGGCCGTCCCGGTTCGCTGGCGGCGGTGCCGCTGGGCCGCCCCACAGCTTACCGCGTTGGCAGACCGACAGTCCGTTGCTAGGCCGAGCGTCTCGCACGCGCCCGGACGTTAAACAGGCGGCGCGAGACCGCTCCCCCCCCCGCGCCACGTGACGCCGGGGCGGCCTCTGCCTCCCTCGTCACGTGACCAGGGCAGGCGCGCGTGTTCAGGAGGCGGCGTGAGCTCCTTCCTTCACGCGGCCGCGGCGCCGGACCCGGAAGTAGCGACCGTTGTGGAGACGACGACGGCGGCGGCGGCGGCGGCGCCGGGCGGGATGGGGGAGTCGATCCCCCTGGGGGCGCCGGTGCCGGTGGAGCAGGCCGTGCTGGAGACCTTCTTCTCCCACCTGGGCATCTTCTCCTATGACAAGGCCAAGGACAACGTAGAGAAGGAGCGGGAGGCCAACAAGAGCGCAGGGGCCAGCTGGCTGGCCCTCCTGGCCGGGCTGGCACACCTGGCCGCCGCTGAGAAGGCCTACCACAGCATGACCTTCCTGGGCCAAAAGCTAGGTACCGCCGGGCCGCCGCCCCTCGCGGATCCCTCCCGATCCCTCTCCGCTCCCTCGCGTTCCCTTTCCTCCCCACCCCGATCGCTGCCGGGGGTTGCAGCGCTCCCGGACCCCCTCCCAGGCTGCCCTGGGTGTCGGCAGCGCGGTAGGGAACGGGCGTCCGTTGCAGCCTTGGGGGGTCATCTGTCGCACGGTAGTTACACAGGGCCAGATGCCTGAGGACCCCGGCCTCGGTGAGGTGCGCGTCTGTCCGCCCTTCTGTCCGCAGAAACGCAGGTGCTGGGGCTGCAAGGGCCCGTGGGCCCAGTGAGAAACCGGCGATGCCGTAAATGAGAGAGCAGGTGTCGCGCAGTAGCTGTGCAAATCGGTGCATCTCCTTATTGGCTGGTAGGCTGCCTGCCTCCCGTTCCCAAGGTATAGCCAGAAGCGTTTCTGTGCTGGGATGCTCTGGCTGAGATTCTGCAAAGGTGAGCTCAGTGAGGTAACCAAAGGGTTAAGGCTTTTTCACATCACAGTTCCAGGGCCTAACATTAACATTAGAGCTGCATATGTCTTAAGTACATGTGTAAGTACTTGGGGCTGGAGATAGCCTCCTGATAATTGTTCATGCAGACTCTGCAGGTTCTCAGGAAGTTTTGGCTGCAGCCTCAGCTGCTGCTTGCTCTCTCAGTACGCGAATAGAAAAAAAATCCCAAACGGGATGAGCTATCATCATGTTGTCCTCTGGGCAAAACTGTTTATTTTCTCTTTGAACTTCAGACTGGTGTGGAAAATGGTCTAGGGATATGAGTCTGACATGTAATACAGTAAAGCATCAAGAAAATTCTGCTTTGGTGTTTAAGCAGTGATTTGGAACTATTTTATAAGAAGATCTTTACAGACAAAATTGTCTATAAAGCTGACTTTAAAAAGGGAAATTGGCCCTTGCAGAAAGGACAAAATTGACAACAGAAAGGACAGAGTTTTGTTTGTTTATATACTTAATGAACAACAACAATAGAGGATTCTTCATCCTGCTCATGACTTGGGGGCAACTCTTGCCTTAGGAAGGTAGCTGTTTCAGTGCGATAACTAATTCTCTGCCTTTTTGCCACAAATTACTAAGGTAGCTTTTTAATGTTATATGTATAAAATTGATATGTGAAGGACTATCCACCATTACAAAATTTATAAGCAGTTTCAGAGTTTAACCTAAATTTGGAATCTCTCTAAAAGTTCTGCAGATTCAGTCCCTGTGGTCCTTTTGTCACTGCAGCTCTTGAGTGCCAAAGCATCCCATAAGCCACCTGTAAATAGAAATTAAGAAATTACACACCCTTGTACAGTCTTTTGATCGTGTCAAAGTTAAATATCTTTTACTTTGACCCACTACTTTTGCCTTTTTTTCTTTTTCAAATTCCTTGTAGTGTTGCACAGGTAGAGAGTAGTAGTGACTTTCATCCCCTCCTCTGCCTTATGTTATGGATTAACCTGCACTGTGGTCTCACTGAGATAAATCAGAATTCAAAGGGAATTCAAAGAATTCAAAGGGAAAACAATCACAGTTTATATTAAGGTTGTGTAGGGACTTGAAACATTTGATTTGTACAAGAAAATAGCAGATGGTTGCTTTGCAAATTTGACTGCTTCATGACTGAAAAGGTATTGTTAAGGGAATTCTCTTGAAAAGATGTCGAGTTATTAACAGCAGTGGGGGCTATTTAAATTTCATGACTTGATTCTTCTGACTTCCACAGATAACAGTATTTCCAGGTCATGTAACATAGTAGCAAATTTAACTGAATGCTTGTTTTCTGAAAGGTCATGCATAACTGAGGTAGAAGTGAGAGAGTTGAAGTTTTGCAACAGTCACTGGCTGCTGAGACATGAATTGGGACAAGCGTAACTTGCATGAAGTTAGATGAAGTCCTTCTGAGTATATCCTATGTATAATTCAGTTACTTGCAGAATAATACAGTGAAGTTTGTTTCTTGATTAAAAAAAAAAAATACTGCGATCAAACAACACTTAAAAACACCTAGAGAAAAACAAGTGTGGTTATATACAGTTTTCCAGTATTGCTGTCTATCTTTGCTCTCCCTGGATTTTGGTAATACCTCCATATTTATCTAAACAGGTGGTCAGTCATTCTTCAGCCGAAAGGACTCCATCCGAACCATCTACACATCTCTGCATAATGAGCTGAAGAAGGTGGTGGCGACGGGTCGCAATGCACTAGGAGGAACAGCTCCTCACTTGGAAGAGCTGCTTTCTCACCTGTCTGAACAGCTCTGTTTTTTTGTTCAGGCTCGGATGGAAATTGCTGACTTCTATGAAAAAATGTACACGCTCAGCACCCAAAAGTTCATTAACTCTGAGGAACTGGTAAACATTTTGGAATCCATCTTAAAGAAATACAGCTCAAGGTCAGTGCTTGTTTGCTGGCAGTAAGTACTCAGACATATGATCTATAACAAACGATGTTGAGGTTCAGAGCAGGCTTAAAGACTTTACTGTCCTTTGCTGAGCAGCCTGGCCACTTGGATGAATTCATGCATTAAGTCAATGTAGGTCAGCAGCACTGGATGAGTGAAGTCTCAAAATGTGGCTTCTCTGAAGAAGAAAAATAAAAAAGGGAGAGTGTTTCTACTCATAATTTTCTAGGAGACATCTTCCCTATTTCTTAATTAATACTCAGCATATTCATATTCAGCAGAGAAGAAAAGCCATTTTCCTTATAGAAGATGCAAGACTTCTTGTGCTTTTCCATTGGTAGTGGAGAGGAAATGACTTAATTCCGTATGGACTTCAGTAAAATTGATACATAAATAAAACAGATATTTGTGTGACAATTTTATTTTTAGACTAGAATACATGTCTGCTTAGTTCTAAAAGCTACACCATAGCTATCTGGTCTACCCAGCAGGGTTTTATGGTGCCCTGTTACCAGGTATTGGAGCCAGTAGAAGGAGCACCTCTGAGTGTTTGGTCCCTGCTGATATGGTTTTGTTTCTTGAAGTTAAGATCTAATAGTTCTAGTTACAAGAATCCCAGGATATTTGTAAATGATTTTATATGTTTCACATATAACACATGAGCCTTGAAAGTGATGGTAGTTTAAAAAAGAGATTTAAATTCTAGCGCTTTTTTTTTTAAGGAAAACAAGATAGCCATTGTAGGATGTTAACTTTCAAGTGTAGTTGAATTTTTTTAAAATCTCTGTTAGTGAAATGATGTCCAAGACATTTGGGGAGAATGTTCTGAGGTCTTACTTTTTTCCAGCTAGGATTTTAAAGTGTACATCTAGGAAAAATCAAAATAATTCAGTGCTGCTTTCTGGCATTCCAAATGTAGGCACTGTAGCTGACTCCCTTATTCTCTTTAGGAATAAATTAAGCAAATTGCTATATAATTTTGCTATTTGAAAATCAGAAGTAGTCTATGTGATTTTACTGGTGTTTTTTTTTTTTTAATTCTTTGTTTGTGAACCCTTACAATCTCAGGGCTGTCAGTCTGATGAAAAATGAAGCTTATGTATTTTTCCCATGGAGCAATAAATAATGAAGTAAGGTGTTTTGGGGTTTTTTTTTTCAAAGTTCGTTTATGCTGTGCACTAACCATTGCCATCTGCTCTGAGCATGTGCTTAATCAACAGCACTGTTAAAAACCTGGAAACCAAAACTGATACTTTGAGAAAGTCACTGAAGACTGTTATATATGAAGTGTTTTACTATGCTATTAAATAAATTTCAGTACTTCTAAGGCATTATTATAACCTCTTTTAAAAAATAAGCAGCATCTCCCTGGGAAAAGTATTAATGATCTTGCTTTGGGTTAATGAGCAATCTCTAAGATAGAAATGTTCTAAGGTGGTGCTAGAGGTAGTTCAGCAACTGCTGTGTAGTACTCCCTAGCCATGTACAGAATATTTCTAAAAAAAAGTGGGGATAATATCTTCTTTTAGTCCTTCCTTTAGTTTCTTCATGTCTCTGACCAGTTTCTGGGGGCTGTTACGTTGATGTCTGCTGGCTGGAAGGCATTTCTCTTTTACAGTCTATTGTCCCTCTCAGGTGAAAGGTCAATTAAAATTGTCCTTACCCAGTCTCTTCCATCTGTGAATATGTTCCTCACTTGTACTGGAGGATGTGGGCCATTATTTCAGCCAACTTTGCTAAGGTCAGACAGGGCATCCGTTCTGTAGATGGGTTCTGATCTTGGTTTCTTTTCTTTATCTGATCAGCAATTTTTAGATGTAATGTAGAGCAAATAACTGCTTGCTGGTAAAGGAGTGACAGAATTAATTGACTGTCAACAATCAAGTCATGTTGTCAGTATCTGAAAAATCATTAACTCTTAAACAGTTTAAAGCTATTTTGTTAGTACTTATTGCTTGCTTGTACACAGCCAATACTGGATATTTTTCTGGTGTTTTATTTTTCCTATATAATACAGCTGAAGAAGTAACCTTTCCTAAATTTTTTAACTGTTGGTTTGGTTGGGAGCTTAAATGGAATCATTAAACAGCATCATAAGGAGGATTCTTTAAAAGCGTAGTATAAAATGAATAAGTAAATAGTAAACCTATTTTGATGTAATTATTTTTAGGATTAAATGCTTTTCATCTAGTCAGCATTTTGTAAATACATGCATACATGTAGGATCTATGGAAGGAAATAAAAAATTCTAGAAGAATGAGGCTTCTTCATAGTCTGCGAAACAAAACTATAGCATCCCTCTGCTTTTGAGAATAATTAGGGGAAAAAATTCAAATTTCCAATGTATTTTCAAGTTCTTAACACTGGCTTATTGGAAGATTGTAAAAATCTGTCTGGCTTAGGTGATACTGAGCTCAGTCAGATGCTTCTGTGTTATGAAAGTTAATTGCAGCAGATATACTGAGTACATAACCGTTGGGTACTCTGCAACCATATCAAGCTTCTCAGCTGATGTGTGTATTTTTGGATTAAAACAGTTTAGCAAATCCTGCTGTGCAGTGAAACATGAAAATAGCTATGAGCCATGAAGCAAAATAGAATTGGGAAGCTGTACATTATACTGTTAAACCAGGAGACTTGGCAGGGCTGCATTAGTGTGAATCTTCTAATTGCTTTTAGGGTTGAAGAGTAACCTTTTTGGTCTGACTGCAGATGTGTTGAAACCATTGTGCTAAGTGTGTACTTGATGGGACTATCTGGAACAAATAGTGTTGCATAATAATTTTAATCCCCCATCTAATACAGGTCAACAAAACTTTTTCTGCTGAATACTAAAACCATTGGAAATATATAATATTGTTTTTAATTGATTCTTGTTTGTTCAAAGAAATGTAAATATGCTCTGGACTTCTCAGCACATCAAAGTAGCCAGTAATCACTGTGTCTCTGCTATAGCAGGTGGACATGATGGTTGCTGACGTGTACTGTGCACAGAAGGTGGCCGGTCACCCAACCTAGCCTGTTTGCAGAACATGGGGCATCAACTGATTTGTGATATTCAGCATTTCACTTCCTTCAAATAGATTGGGATTTGCATCTTAAGAGAAAATCCTTTCAAGACATCTTTTCATTTCAGCTGGTCACAAGTGGTGTTCCTTGGGGCTCACTGTTGAGACCATTTTTGCTTAACAGCTTTATCTTGAGAAGGACATAGAGTGTATCATCAGTACGTTCACAGATGACACTAAGTTGAGCGTGAGTGTTGATCTACATGAGGATAGGGAAGCTCTACACAGAGGCTTGGATAGATTAAATCAATGGGCCAACGTTAATGGTATGAGCTTCAACAGGGCCAAGTGCCAGGTGCTGCTCTTGGGCCACAACAACCCCATGCACCACTGCAGGCTTGGGGAAGTGTGTCTGGAAAGCTGCCTGGCAGAAAAGGACTTGAGGATTCTAATTGACCTGCAGCTGAATACGAGCCTTAGAAATAATGTGACCAGCAGAAGTAGTGAAGTGATTGTCCCCCGATACTCGGCACTGGTGAGGCCACACCTTGAATATTGAGTCCAGTTTTGGGCACCTCAATACAAAAGAAATATCGAGGTGCTGGAGCGAGTGCAGAGGAGGGCAATGAAGCTGGTGAGGGGCCTGGAACATAAATCTTATGAAGAGCAACTGAGGGAGCTGGGACTGCTTAGTTTGAGGAAGAAGAGGCTGAGGGGAGACCTCATCACTCTCTACAACTATCTGATATTGTAGAGAGGTTGGTGCTGGTCTCTTCTTGCAGGTAATTAGCGATAGAATGAGAGGGAATGGCTTCAAGCTGCAGCAGGATAGGGTTAGACTGGACATTAGGAAGAAATTCTTCACAGAGTGGTCAGACACTGGAATAGGTTGTCCAGGGAAGTGGTTGAGTCACCATCCCTGAATGTGTTTAAGAGTCATTTAGATGTGTTGTTCGGGGATATGGTGTAGGGGAGAACATCATAGAGTAGGGCTGATGGTTGTACTCAATGATCCCAAGGGTCTTTTCCAACCTGAATGATTCTATGTATTGTGGCTATCAAAGAAAAGGAGATGCCTAAAAATAGTGCTAAAATTGTCAGACAATTTTCGCAAGCCTAAGAATGAATGTTTTGGCAAGAGCTTGATGGAAAGTCAAATAAAAAATAGTGAAGGGAGAGGGGATGACAAGCTTAAAATTCTCATTCTCTCTTCTGGTCCACAACAAAATTAAAAGCTTTGATTTTGAACCAAGTATTTCTGAAATTGATTATATGTACTATGCCCTGAGAGCTGAGGGCAGTAATGGAGTCTCTTTCACTTTGTCTGAAGAGAAGCTGCTAAAGGTTGGAAGTATTCTTTGTTTTAAAGTAAATAGCAAGACACAGGATATTTTTCTGAAGTGAAGGGTATCTTTACTTAACTGGAAACCTCATCAAGTCTTGCTCTGAACTATTGGTTATTCTTTGTTGAGGACTTCTTAAGAGTCCTGAATGCCTATTAGAGAACACATTTATTAAAAAGGTCACTTCTGTCTTTGCTGAAGACTCATTGTCTTTTCTAAGACTGTCTAAGAAGACTTTCTAAAATTAAGTATTTAGCCTCTGTAACTGGAACAGTTTTGCACAGTTTGAATTAAGTATGTATTTATCAATGATGTTGCTATAAATTTACCAGTCATTTGAGTATCAGGGGAAGAGAGGTAGGCTGGATCTGCCTTCTTTTTTCTTGATATTTAGAAAAAATAAAGTGAGACAGCTATAGAGTGGATCTATAAATTCCATTTTGCTGAGATTTACTCTAATAGTTGTATCACTCTTGTAAATAAGATATGCAGTGGCACTTCTACCTGGTAGATGAGGTAATTTGGTTTTGTTTTTCTTAAAACACCTGTTAAATTGAGAGCTGATCTTGATTTGAATTTTTAGTGAGCGAGAAATTGTTTGTTACAGTGTTTTCATTGTGATAATGATGCAATCTCGCCAAATTACTTTTACTACACCAAAGTTTGAAGTTTGAAACCTGGTTCATTGGTAAATACAGTTAATCATGGTTCTACTGACTAATTTTCCATCACAATTTTATTGTGAATTTAAAAAGAAAAAGCTCAGATTGGCTTCCTCATAGGTTCTAGCTTCCCTATACAAACAGCAAGTTTATAACATAACTCCTTTGATGTATTTTAATGTCTTACTGCTATTCCAGGACTATCAAGATATATCAAGATATATTTTATCATCAGAAGAGATTTTAAATTGGAGCAAAATCATCTGAATATAAAGAGAGGTGGTGTTACAGTAGTTCATGGATCAAGATAAACAGTGATTCTTCTTGAACTGATCAAATATCACTCCCTTGCTTTGATAGAGAAATGTCTGGCAGGTGTTTTTGTCAAATGGGAAGTGCTCTATGTTCATTAAAATATTTGCCCTATTTATGTTAAAAGAATTGTTTTTAAAATTAACGAGATTTTTTGTTTGTATATACTTTGATGTTTGGTCTTCTGTCCGTGAACTGACAAATACTATCTGATTATTGCACTGTTGTGTACAGCAGTTCTTATGTCTTGACTAATGTTATGTTTTCTAGATTTCATCATCCAATCCTCAGTCCTCTTGAAAGCAGTTTCCAGCTGGAAGTAGATGTCCTTGCACATCTCTTAAAGGCTCAGGCTCAGATCTCAGAGTGGAAGTTCCTTCCATCCCTGGTCAACTTGCACAGTGCTCATACAAAACTACAGACTTGGGGCCAAATATTTGAAAAACAGCGAGAGACCAAGAAACATCTCTTTGGAGGGCAGTCTCAGAAGGCTGTACAACCTCCACACCTCTTCCTCTGGCTGATGAAGCTCAAAAACATTCTCCTTGCAAAGTTTAGCTTTTACTTTCACGAGGCCCTTAGTCGACAAACAACAGCATCTGAAATGAAAACTTTGACTGCTAAAACAAATCCTGATTACTTTGGGAAAATTTCCAGCTTCATCCGGAAGTATGATGCCGTCAATGTTTCCTTAATTTTTGACAATCGTGGATCAGAGAGTTTTCAGGGACATGGTTATCATCACCCCCATTCTTACAGGGAAGCCCCCAAAGGAGTGGATCAGTACCCTGCAGTGGTGTCTCTGCCCAGCGACAGGCCCGTTATGCACTGGCCCAATGTAATCATGATTATGACTGACAGAACCTCTGACCTCAACAGTTTGGAGAAGGTTGTTCACTTCTATGACGACAAAGTCCAAAGCACGTACTTTCTGACTCGCCCTGAACCTCACTTTACCATTGTAGTTATTTTTGAGTCCAAGAAGTCAGAAAGGGACTACCATTTTATTTCTTTTCTCAATGAAATTTCACATTCCCTTAAGAACTCCAAAGCTTTTGCAAGCTTGAAACCTGGATCCAAAGGGTAAAATGCAAACTACTTACAAGTTGTCAAGACAGTATGTCAGTCTTGGGGGAGCTGTAGCTTTCAGGGATTACATAAATTCCTGATTCTCAGAGTCTAATTAAGGAGGAACCATTATTTTTAATGTTATAAGTTCCTTTTTTTTTTTTTTTAAACTAACTGACACTTGAAGAAAAATATTTTTGGGCAGTACTCAGTGGGACAACTTAATTGTGGGCTGCTAAATGGCCACAGTAAGATTATTTTAGTGTGGTTTTCAATTTTCAGTGTGATTTATTTTTTCAGTCCACAATTTTGTTGCCTGTATCAGAAAGGAATATATGCACTTTATCTTAGTCTGATCATTGACTGTCTTCTACAAAGTTTATTGAAAATGTGATGATGGAAGATATTATCTTTTCATAAAACTACGTTGCCTGACAGCAATGATTTCTGGGAACTAAACACTGATACAACGGAATATTAAAAAAAAAAAAAGTGAACCTGCAAGGACACATTTTAAATAAAAATAAGAGAATCACAAGCACTATTGTTAATTATAACTTAGTTTTCAAGTGGTTTAAATTGATAGTTGAAGTCTCTGATGCTCTTTGTTAAGCACCTGTCTCTATGCTGTCTTAAAGCTTTGTCATTGCTCCAGAGCCCAGGCTGGGGCAGGAAAAGCTGCAGCATGGGCTGGAAAGCCTGTATGCAGTGGAGTGTTGTGACCTTGTGTGTCCAGTGCCAGTCTTGGCTCAGATTAACTGAAGGAGACAAGCTGAGGCTGAGCAAGTGTTCTAGAAGGAACAGCACCATGGAAAAAGCAGCAGAACTCTTTTCAAAGTGTGCTTTTGTTTGGCTTTTTTAAAAAAAAACACACTAGGAAATCCCCTTTGTAAATTAATTGTTTTCAGATTTGCTGTTAGGGTCATCCTGGATTTGTTTTCAGATTTTTTTATAAGTATATAGTTTTTTCTTTCTGTTCAGTTTCAAATAATTTCACAAGTAAGCCAAACCACTTTTGGAATTTGGCTTTAAATATATAGTCTATGCAGCATGTTTACCTCATTCTAAAATGTCTCTTTCACCACTTACTTCTAGGCTGCAGGTTTGGAAAAAGTATGTTTTCTGCTTACCCTGAAAGTGCTTTATTTTGGAAATCAGTATTTCCAAATACAATAAAAGGGTCAATTTGGCTGTACCTGTAGCCTTATATTGCAAGATTCTTCTGACAGTTGGCTATGCAGTTGTGCAAGCACTTTCATGGGAATTCAGGAGGCCTGGTATGGATCTGCTGTATGATGTATGTAAGTGTAGTAGGGTTACATCCTTAGTTGACCTGAGTAGGGTATAACATGATCAAGTTTGTTTTAAAAGGGAGTTTAAGTCAAAATACTGATTTCTGTTAAGACTGCAATATAAAAGATACCATTGCAGATATGGCTTTTACTGATTCCCTTTCTCTCCCCCAAAAGATTATGGTAACTTGTCTTGCCCCTTGCTGCAAGTACTGATTTATTTACAATCACATAAGCATGTTTTATTCTCAAAATATAAGCCCTGACTTTCCACTTTGTGCCAAATAGAGCCTGCTGTGCTTTGCTGAAAGTTGATGTTAAAAGTCTTTTGTGAATATCTGCGCTTCTGCCTTTCACCTGAGATCTTATTGTAACTGCAGTATCACTCACAAAAGTTTAGAATCTGCTCTTTGCCATTGGAAAATATCAGGAGTTGCAAATATACCAGCAACTGGAGGGCACCTGGTTGTAAGTGTTAGGCTCTGCTGCTTAAAAGAGTTGCCCTTTTAACAGGACAGAGTTGCACACGACAGCTTTGAGAGAGTTTGTGTGCCCCCTCTGTGGGCCAGTGACCTTGTAATGACATTGTGCTACTGACTTCCTCAGCCTGAGTAACAGAAAAGAGGCTGTCACTGATTCCCAGTCTTCAGCAG
The DNA here is from genome assembly GCA_004320125.1 of Scolopax mira. Classification (NCBI taxonomy): domain Eukaryota; kingdom Metazoa; phylum Chordata; class Aves; order Charadriiformes; family Scolopacidae; genus Scolopax; species Scolopax mira. The sequence continues at coordinate 17,019 of BJBW01008538.1, read as the reverse complement.
TGTAATAAAGTGGTGTACAAATTCTGTCTGCCTCTGCAATATTTCCCTCTCATTAGCTGTCTGTGGGAAAGGGGTGAGAAGACCAGGGAAGAGAGCATGTGCAATACAGACTCCTTCTTGCTTATTTTTGAGTTGCCAAGGTCACATTAGAAGTGAAAAAGAAACCTCCTGCCTTTTGGAGCAGACTGGTGGTTTTTACCAGTTGTTGATGGCTGGATGCTGTTCCCAGTGGTTTTTATGGGGAAAGGAAAAAAGAAGGCAACTGTTCAGCAGACCTGGTGGTTCACTTCACGCTCCTGCCATGGTTTTTGGCAAGTGTCAGCTCTGGGAATGTGGATGGGATGCTTGGTCATGTTTCTAGGCAGGAGCAGGTGAAACTTGTTTTACCCCTTATCGGTGCTGGGGTGGTTTGGTGCAGTTTTCTTCAGAGGATCTCGGGGAAGTGGCCAGAGGAGCCATCTTACTCGTGGGTAAGAATTTCTGAATATTTAGGTTGATGAAGAACTGAAGAGAGCCATAACCAGTGTTCTTGTGGAGTGAGGAAGGAGGGAATGAGAGAGATTTCAGACAAATGGTGGGAGAGGAGAGAGAAATTTTGGTGGAGCTGTCTCTGGGTTTCAGAGTCCTGTTTGTGCGGCTTTCATTTTAAGATCTCGGCCTTAAATTAATACAAGGTGGGGAGCAGAAAATCCAGGCCGTAGGAAGTGGCTTGGATGAAAACTGCAGGGGTGAAGCTGAAGAGCGGTAACCACTAGAATCAGTATCAAATAGTTTTGCAGAATTAAGGTGTGCTTTTACCAAAAACTAAGTGTGTGGGGGAGTGTGAGTATGTGTGATGAATGAATATTTACAGATTTGTTAGCCCTGTGCAGTTACAACACAGTTTCTTTTTTGGTGCTTTGAGGAGTTTGTTTTAAACGACAAATGAGGTAACGGGAAGACTTGAGTTATCTACTATGTAAAATTGCCTAGGCCAGTAATAAAAACCTGCATGATTAAGGGAGGGTGGGGGGAACATGTCTATGGAGCAAGTAAAGATGACTAGAAACTCAGTAACTGGAAGAAAAAAATATTCCATACTAACTTCAGTACAACAGGAAAGATTGATCAGTCTCTTTACTATAAGAATTGGAGGAAAACTGCACTTTTTGCCAAGCTGGTGATATCCCACCTGCCAGCTTCTCCTCTCCGCCCATTTAGCTAAGCAAGATTGAATGTACTAATGTACTTTAAAAGTCTCATATAAATGACTGCTTTAAATGCAAGATGTAGAGATGTTTATGGAAACGTAATGAAAGCAAACACTTCCAGACTTATATTAAAGTTTTTAAAACAGGTACTGAGATTTGATATTCTTGGTACCACGCAGATTGCTTAGAATAGCAGTGTGGAAGCTTATCTTGTAGCAGATTTCATATACCTCATCACTTGCTTGAATCCATCAGGATTTTGGCAGAACGTTTAATTTAGTATCCTTTGCCTGGAATGTGAATTTGACGGCAAATGTATTTTCAGATCTCTTACATATTTTATATTTATGTCTTGTAAGCTGTTTTCTTTCACATGCGGTGTTCAGGTTTTTTTCCTTGAATAAAACCATCTTTTCTCCCCTCTTTGCATGAAGACAATGCAGGGAATGGAAATTACTAATATATTTTGTATTGTGCTGCAAAGGACTGCACTATATGCATAATGCACATATGTAGTCAGATTTTAATGATCTAAAAGCAACATAAATTCTTGATACTTATTTGAGTACTCACATTCAGTGTTTATCTAATTCACTTATTAAAAAAAAAAGTCTTCACTATAAGTGGAAATTATTTTATGGTACTCTCCCAGTTAATTATTGCTCCAGTCCATATACGAGCCTTTCGAGATACTTGTGATCATTCTAGTGGTTGTTCTTTGTTTGATATCAGTTATCTGAGGCTTCCCTGTGTATGTGTCTCAGATACCTGCTGCCTTTTACTGCACTGGGTCCTAATCTTCTTGTAACCATGCTTTGCTTAAAAAAAACAAAAATCAGCAACGTGCCCCTCATCTTGCGATAAGAAGAGTGTGAGGCAGCATGGCTGGTCCTGTGCTCGTGGGTGTCTCTGGGATTGCTTCCAGAAGTGCTGGCTCTAAGCTGACTAGCTTGGCTGAAACTTTGGTATTTCTGCCCTATTTTCTCCAGAATTCCCATTTTCAGACTCCCAAAGACCTGCCCCAGGTGGATGCAGCCGATGCCAAGCACTGCTTGTCTGCTCGGGCTCTCCCTCAGCCTCAACAGTAGCAAGTTGGTGTCCTGCCCATTGAGGACAACCATTGTGCTGCTCTGCAGCTCCTGTCTGCGATTGTGCAAAGGCAGGAGCTGCTTGGAAAGGCAGGAAAAGCAGGAGAGGCTCTGGGAAGGTGGATGCTGACAAAGGACAACAGCAGTGTCATGCTTTGCAGAGCAGGCACACAAGATAAAGAAGCCAAATGCAAGATGGAATTTGGTTTCCTTTTCCTGTGGATTGATTTAAAGGTAAAGTCTCCTTGTAAGGATAAAGGTAATGGATTCTTTTACCATGAAATTGTTTAACTACTTGATCGTTTTCCTCCAGGAACTGCCTCTTTTCCTCTCCTTTGCATGTGTGCTTTCCACACGTTACCTGCCTTTTTTTTGGTAATTACTATAGAGCTTTTCTGGGAGAATTTGCCTGTTTGAGTTCCGTTCTCTCCTAACTTTCAACTCAGTGTTGCCACTTTGGGTTTAGGGTAGAGTAACAGAGCTCTCCACTTTCCAGCTGGGACCTGACTGTGCCCCGGTAAGAATAGCAAAGTGCAGAAGAGCAGGGGTGACAGCTCTGGGACAGGCACAAAAGGGCTGCAATGCAGACAGACCTTAGGCATTGCTGGCCTAATTTTTCATGAATCTATATAAATGTTATATCCTGCAAAAGCTGTGCTCAACCCTTTCTGCAGTTCCAGCTGTCGGGTGTATGTGACTACACTAAAATAACTACACTATTTTCAGGACAACCGTGTTCAATCTTTAGGTACCAACAATCTTGACAAAGCAGCTGTTTTTGGACAGATGCTGAGGAAAGGCTTTGCTGTATCCCCTTATTAACTGAGATATGCTGCCATGATTTACAAGTCCCCATCCAAAGCTTCAGAGCAGCGCAATGTCATGCTTTATTTGTGCAGCTCACTGCTGATCAGATAAAATATTTAGTGGCACTAAATTTTGGCTCTGTGGTGTATGCATCGTTTGCTACAAAAGTACTGAGAAGTGTTTTAGTGTGTGCAAGTCAGATTCACAGAATGATATGGGGTTGGAAAGGATTGGAAAGAACCTCTGTACATCATCTAGTCCACCACCCCAGCCCCCCGCCAAAGCAGGTCCAACTAGAGCAGGTTGCATGTGTCAGGTTTTGAATGTCTCCAGAGATGAGACTCCACCACCTCTTTGGGCAGCCTATATTCCTCAGAGTAGAGCCGTAAAGAGGCAGCAGTGCCATGCTGGGTTATTAAGATCCCATATGGGGATGTACAACCTCCAGCCAAGACCTTGAAGTGTCCTGTGGGGAGGATGATGTGGTCCTCATTCATAATGGTCAGAGGCAAAAGAGGAGGGCCAGTGGTAGATGCCAAGGGAGACGACGGGCCACTGCGTCAAACTGAATTCCCAGTCTTTGATTCTGTCTTGGAGTTAGTCCTCTCTGGCAACACAGGCAGAGGAAACATTATCTCCTGCCATATGGAACAGACCAATGGTCTCTTAAGCATTTACTTAGTGTAATGTCAGACCCAGGTTCAATGTTGTCTTTGACCAGGGGAATCCAAGTTGACATCTCCCTTCTCTGCATTTCTGTGCAGATGTTCAGCAGAGCCTCCTGGTGTTTCCCTGCTCGCTCAGGTGAGAGCTGGGTTTCTTCTTCCTGTCACTTCAGAGTTTTACTGGAGGGTGCCACACTCAGCTGCATGGCAGAGGTTTACATTAAGCACCAGGACATGTACAGGGCCATTCTCTTGAAAAATGGGGGATGAGAGATAAAACTACCTGAAGAAGAGAAATTCACCTGTTTTCTGGGTGGGTGCAGCCACCACTGGGCAGCTGTGTGTGGATGCTGGGCAGTAGTGAAAGGACCACAGACTTCAGCAGGTTCAGTGGTGGCTGCTGCAGCTTGGAGTTACATGTCCTTGCAGTGTACTTGGTGGGTCTGGGAGTGATGCTTCTCCAAGAATAGCCTGGGGCTGCGTGAGAGTCCAGATCACCTGGAGATAAAACCTTTGGAAGACACAAGACTTAGAGTGAAAACTTACGTGTGAAGACCATGCTTTTCATTCGAGGGCTCTACATTGGGGGACAGCTGTGGCTTCTTTTACTCCCAACAGTACAGTTGGCCCATGTCCCCCACCCTGAGAGATGCCAGCACTTGTCAGACGGATGGAGTGAGGGCTTGGGAGCACTAACAGGTTTAGCATTCTGCTTTTAATCTGATGCTGCAGATCTGTCCGAACCTTTTAAGGTTCGGTTAAGCCCCATCCAAGGTGTGGAAGCCTTTTTGTAGAGCTTGGCTCCGAGTTAAGTGCCTGGAGCTCTGCTGAAGGCAAGATGTAGAAGCTGAGTGAAAGCTATCTTCCCCTTCTCTTCATGCATCCCTGTCCAGAGAGAGCAAGAGCAAATTGCTTTCAACTGTCATCAGGTAATAGGTTTTTTGGGAAAAGGCTGTTCCTCACTTATTGTTACAGAAGCAGGGAATGAGCACGATGAATCAAGTCCCCAACCCAACCTCCTAAGCAATCTGTCTAAAACCATTTTGCCTGCAAATTCAATGCACCTTGATGTAGTTGATCATCCATTTCACCCTGAAGTTACACTGCACGCAGGCTGGTTTTGCTTGGAGAGCTCCAAAACTTCATACACTGAGTTTTCCCAACACACTGGTAGCTTCAGGCTGGCTGACCTGCTGCCTGCACCTTGCAGGGAGAAAAGCAGGATGCAAATGTCTGAAGTTGTATGTTACTCTATTAGGTATAAAAATAGATTAATGGGATTTGCGGCACTAATTTTCTTTGCTATCCCTGTGGACTGAAATGGTACCCCAGATCCACTCATCCCTGAACACATTAGACTCTTAATATTTAAATATGCCATAGGTGCCTCAGGCCCATCTCTATTTATGAATGATTTATTAAAATGATGTCTGATAGATTAGGAACAGCTAATTCTATGTGTTTCTGATTGAAATTGTAAGAGAACAGTAAAACAACCCCACAAACCTACCATCACCTTATTGATGAGTTTGTAGTATGTCCCAGAAGGAGGTGCAAGTCCAGAGGCTCAACAGCCACAAGTTCTTGCTATATTTACCTTTAAAGCTGTCAATAAAAACATCTTCAGGGGGCTTATAAGATAATAATATATTAAAACCATAAGGCTTGCATTTCAGAGTGTAATTTGCTCACTGAGCACTGAGGAACTTATCCATCTGAAGGTTATTCTGCAACTATGCATTATAGGGACTTTATTATTTAATGCTTTTCACAGTAGCATTTTCTTAGGCACTTATAAGTTATGTTTGAAATGAGCCAGATACGGCTTTTTCCAAAGCTGCAGAGATTCAGAGACTGCAGGGTGAGGGTATTCAATTCAGTACAGGTAATCAAATTGCTATTTGCAATTTTTGTACCATTTCTTAATGCTTAAGACCAGTATGTTAAACTAAATTTTTGCTTCAGTAAAGTAGAAAAACTACCACTAGAGGGTAGTATTAATACAAAAAGAAAAAAGGTAGTTTTGGAATTGGTCTCTTTCCAGGATAAAATAATTTATACTCTCTTACACGTTTATAAACATGGGATGGATTTTATTGCTCTAGACAGAGTTGTTTGAGTCTTGTTGGCTTTTTTCCACATCAAGAGATTTATGTAGTTCTGTTTCAGCTGTAAACAGCAGTAGCAGGTATCTAGTTTCATACCTTAATGTATATATGAATACTAATATAATGTTGTTTCATCTTTTTTGCAAGGGACTTCTTTTTATTGAATTTTAAAAAAACAACTATAAAAAAACTTTTATGATTTTTCTGTTGAAAACCACCCCTTCACTTAAAATTGCATTCTGTTTTCAAAAAGACGAGGTGGGGTTCTTTTTCTTCCTCCTTCCTTTTTTTTCTTTCTCCTTGAACAGTGGGAGAACAAAATTAGTTTTTCCCAAGGCAGTGCAGTACAATTGAATGACTGCTAAAGCCCATTTAGGGAGCATCACACTGGGGTTTAAGCCTCATGCAAAGGAGGAGGGTTTTGATAGTCTAATGTGGGCAGAGCTGCTGTGGGTATGTAACTATATATCTATCTATATATATTATAATCATACATTACATGGTTACACAGTACCAGCCAAAGTATGGTTATACTATACCAACCCTGAGCAGTGGAAGACAAGATGCAGGGATGGGGTGGCTGGTTCTGGGCTGGGTGGCTCAGGTGCCAGGGCTGATGTTGCTGTGCTGCTTTGGGCCATCACAAGCCCTACAAGATGCTGCTGGGTGTGCTCGGGCACAAGGGCTGTGGGCAGGTGCCTGTGCCACCCCACCACTGCCCTTCAGTGTTGAGATTGGGGATTTTTTGCCAGTGCTGCAGCCCACATCAACCCCAGGGAGAAGCTGCAGGAGGCAGAGGAGGGGTGCAAGAAATGGAGGGAAAGTGGAGGAGACACAAGGGCCAAAGCAGTGGCAGGGACCTTGCCCTCTCTCATCTGTCCTCCAAGAGAACAAGCTAATTTAATGGCATTTCCAGCATGATTAATGCACACAGGGTGAACCCGCAGCACTCAGCAGGGCAGTGGGCTTGCTGTGCTCAGGAACTGGGTGGGAATGGTGCCTCTGAGCTGTGGGGGTGTCCCCAGACTCTGCCACAAACTGCTCCAAATCTCCTACATCCTTCTGCACTGATGGCCAAGCTCGTGCATCACCCGTGCTTCACCCTCTGCCCCCAGGCTGGGTCAAACCCCAGCAATAATTGTATTTATTTTTCCTTCTTCCGTGTTGGAATGTAGCTGGCTGAAAGATATTATCTAGCCATGAACTTTTGGGCTTTGATGTGATCTGGAAAGCTTTCGTGTGTGTATGTTTGCCCTGCTGCTGCTTTACATCACCACACACGATGAGAGCTCTGCCAGGCGGGCAGCGGCCCGGCCAGAGCCGGCATATTAAAACGACCATCGCATGGGTTTTGGTGGTGCAGAGCAAACACATTCTTTGGCCGTGACGATGTTGAAATCGTGGCTCTTCAGGGGACAGGAGGGTGCCTTTGAACTGATACTGCGGCTGCGTGCGTGGGATGCAAATGCAGCGTGTAAAGCCACCCCGTGGTGCGCTGGTTTAATAGAACAGATTTTCAATGACTCAGCGGGAAGACGAAAATTTTCTGCCCGCGTTTAATCTTAGCCTGATAAATCACTCGGGGGAGGAAAAAAGAAGCAACAGTAAAATGCACAAAATCGGTGCTCTGGCGATGAGAGGGACTTGGTTTTGGAGAGCCCGTGGTGGTGAGGAGCTTTGCCAGCGGCGTAGGGCTGGGACACATGGAAGAAGGTTGAATTAAACCGTGAAGATGGGTTGGGGTGGGACCAGCTGCGGGGCAGAGCTGAGTGCCCAGTCATGGTGGTGGCTCCTCCTTGTTGGCACGTTGACCACTGTGCATGTGGTTAAAAACTAACGCTGTTCAGCCTGTTACCATGGTAATGATGTAGCACGAGTTGTCATGGCGATGGAGCAAGATTTTTCATCAGGTTCCTGCAGGAGGGTGATGGATGCTGTCTGAGGGGCTCTGAACTTGACCGTTTGTCTTGGACCTTTTTCCTTGGTAGAAACGCTTGCACCCACTGCAGTCAGGGAATGTACCTGTCCTCCCAGAACTGGTACCTGATTTTCCATGTCCTGATGCTAAATTTTTCTTTCACGTTTAGAAAGTTAAGAGCCGCTCTGGTAAGCCCGAAATTGCTAAGCCTAAACTAATTATGTGCACTATTATTAAGCCACATTTCTGCTAGTGAGGCTGTTTCCAGACACTTCCTTAATCTTGTGTGTGCTCTTCACCTCTGTATCTGCCCATAATAAGATTCAATAGGCCCTTAGGTCCCCATTTGAAAAAATCATTTTAAGCTGATATGAAGTAAATTTTCTTCAAATGCCCCCTTTTAGTGCAGAGTAATGTATACTCTGCCTTGAAAATGCATCTAAAGAGATGCAGCTTTATTTAAATTGACTTTGCTTTCTCTTCCTTCTTGGCCTTTAAGAGCAATGCACAATCTTTTCCCCTTACTCATGAGCTATGCATCAGTTCCTCCTCGTCAGGGGATGTTTTTTCGTGTAGATCATCCACAGGGCAAGTAGACAGTCTGTAAATTATCTTGCTTTCAATGGTCCTTTCCTTAGGAGAGCTGGTTTTTACCCCTCTGGAAACCGAGAGCGTACCCCTATCAGCTATGTTTTTTCCATTGTGCAAGAAAGTAAACTCCTAGAGTGCAGAACGTATTCAACCATTTGGTTTTGTGAAGATAAAAGTCTCATATTCATCTTGATTCAATATAATGGCTGTTTTTTAAAAACAAAACATTCTGCTCTCAATCTACTTTCAAAAATCCCTAAACCCTTCATAAAATATAAGTTTCTGTGCTAGGGTATACACCTCAAAATGAAGCCTGAAAAATAGCATTAGTGGTGTTTCCCAACAGGGCGTACATGCTGCTTTCATAAACTGTCATTTGCAGGCACCAGGGAGTCTGGGAAGTGGAAAATCTGAATTTGGGGCATAGAGCTCTATTGCACTGATATTTTATATATGACTTCAATATTATATTTTGTTCTGTGCTTTTTAGCAGGTAAATCTTGGGTGTGCCAGCAGAACTGTGTTCATTGCAAGGGAGGATAGGAGCAGTATTGTCTCAGAAACATCTTGGGATTTGGACCTGTACAGTGCTGGGTTGGAATTTAGATTATTCTTGAGGCTGTGTAGCTTTGGATTTAGAAAAATAATCACTGTAATGTGTTTTAAATAATTTTGGCTTTAAAAAGCTCTGATTGCTGTGTGCTTCAGTATATGGCCAGTGTGAGGAGCCTCCCGTTGATTATATGTGCTGGAATGTTTGTTCTGGTTCTTCTAGGTGAAGTCCAGCCCTTACAGCATCACTATTGACATCTATAAAAGAGAATTTCTTTCATATTTTTCCCCTTGTTCACAGGTTTATAATTATTTCCATAAACGATGATAAACTCATTGACCTAAGAAAGTTTTCAGAAATGCACTGAGCTCTGTGGTTCCCATGTACTAATTTAAGCCAAAAAATGCAACCTCTGGCTGAAGTAAACTCTCAGCTCCAAGTTGCTGGGAAGCAGTTAGGTACCACCGTGTGCTGGTCCTGTTTTTCCAAACTCTCCTGGATGTACCCAGGGATCCCTGTTAATGGTGAGGTGTGGAGCTGCACAGTCAAGCCTTACCTGGTTGGCTTCTTAACACAGGCCATTCAGAGCCATTAGTTTTACAAGAAACTGTGTAATACATTGTGAAAATGTTGCTGCATCTCATTAAAGATCCTGCAGATGTGACACCTCTGCTGTACCATCTCATCTTCCTACCATTCTTTGCTTTTCATACAAAATATTCTGTGCTTTTACTTGTCTGAGCATTTTAAGTACTGGACTTAAATCAAGCGTCCCCTTGAATTGTTCCATTGACACAAAAAAATAATTGCAAGGTAGGAGGCCAGTGCCCATCTTATTCTTCAGGTGCTGCATCAGCCCTGGAAGCCATTCAAAACCTCCCCAGATAGTCCCTGCTCTCCATTAGGATCCGTTCAATCTACTTTTGTTTGGGTTAATGCAAGTCTGCGGTCATAGGGCAAGTACAAATAGATGAAGTATGAAAGACTTCATAGGATCTTTATTTGGATATTTATTCAGGCATAAACTGTGATGTGAATCCAGCTGGGTCCCAGATCGGGTGACGCCAGTGAATGAAGATTTGCAAACTGCATTATTGTTCTGCAGGTATGTTATTGTGTGTGGTTTTTGGCAAGTGACTTCAAGAAATCTCATACCACTGATTATTTTTTTTTAATACCTTATCAGTCTTTTTGATGATAAAATAAAACTGGCTTTCAAAACCATGAATAACTCTGGCGTTACATTGGTATAGATTAGAAAATTTATGCCCAGACTTGTTGAGTGCTCCTTCCCCTCTCCCTCCCGAATGAAAGACACAGTATCACAGTATACACAGACGTCAGTGTATCCCAAGAGAGGTGGATTTAACTGTGTTCAGCTGCTGAAAGACTTTAAAGCTCTCTGAGATGAAGACACACTAGTAACTTCTTACAGTGGAGGCTGTTCACAGGATTAGAGGGCATGCAAGTCTGCTAATGAATAAATTTGAGGTTTATTAGCACTAAGAGAACTTTTTAATGATATTAAACTAACTGTCCTAGATAGCCAAACCACCTCATCTTTTGGGAAAGTGTTTATTTACAGGAACAACATGGGTTCAGAAACGTGTTCTCTTGCTAGTAGGAGGGTTTATGAAATTGCTGCTAATATTTTAATGGGAAGCTCTGACTGAGTGTTTGTCCCAGAGATTTTTCTAAGATGTTCAACAAACTATTACCATTAGTAGATGAGTGGAAGCAATTTTAAACAGCAGTAAAGCTCCTCTGATATGTACATCACTACTTCTTTATGTGGCAAGGCGTGTTAATGAGATATTGCAGCATGAAGCAAAGAACTACCAGAAGAAACTGGCCTTGTGGCCCAAACTTCTTCCTTCTGTGAACAAAGTCAAGGCACAGTGGATGTGCTCTTGGTGCTCTGCCTTGAACATACTGCAGAACACTGCTAAATACAAAGGAAGTCCAGGAGGGAGGAGAAGTCGTCCATCCACGTGAAGGTAACTGGGCTGCTGGTGAGCTGGTTTTGATGGCGCGCTGCATCACAGAGGATTTCAGCTTGTGACATTGTCCCCTTCAACCTTCCTAAATAGGTAAATAAATGTGTATCCATAAAACACTTAGGGGGTGTTATCCCAACTTGATGGGTCTGTTGGCTGTGGAAAAATGTTAGGGAACTTTCTCAAAGCCTTGCGAGTTGGAAACCTCCTGTCGCCCAGGTTTGGGATGAGAAACCAATTTGTGTCTGTGGGGTTTTTTTGGGTTTTTTTGGTTTTTTTTGTTTTTTTTGTGTGTGTGTGTTTAATAGAGGCTTGGAAGAGAAACCAAGAGCTATTGATCTTATCCTTGCAGGGATCCAAAAGTAATTGGTTGCACAACAAATGGGAGAAATGAAAAATGATGTTGTAGCAGTTTAATCAAGTGGCTGCTAAAAAAAATATATATGGGGATTATTTCTCTATAAAACACTGTAACAGCTTACCAGGGGACACCTGATGTTAACAGGTTCATTTAAAAGAAAGTAGCATTAAAAATGCAATGTTTGTGAAAAGTCAGTGGCCGCAGGATATTTACAAACCATGAATGATTAACAGTTGGAGTTTAAAAGACCACGAATTTCCATCGCTTCCCACGGTGTTTGTGGTCTGCAGAAAAGGGGTAGGAAGCAGCTTTAGGCAGGTAAGAGCTGGACTCTCGAGCTTGGGGTGAGACTTGCTGCTAATAAGAGTGTTACGAAAAGCTTAATTTATATGACTTAGATTTCACTGGGCCCTACTATATAGGGCTTATATTTCTTCTCCTTGGGGACCTGCTGAGCCAGAGGAAGGGAGCTCAGTCGTGTTCCCATGCCTTCAGATCCCTCAATAAAACACCCAGCCACTGAAGTTTTCATTTGTCTCAAGCAGAGGTTCCTAGTCTGGCAGCTTTTCCTTTGCAGTCTTAAATATTACTATTTTTCTTAACAATATTTGCACACCTGCACCCCAGCTTGGAATTGGGGGTTTCCCCGTGTGCCCCAGGGGGTTTCTGTGTATGAGGGGGCAGGGGGCCAAGGCATCCCCAAAGCTGTTTGCCAGAACCGATGATTTTTTTTTCCTGTGATTTTCCTGTAAATCATTGTCCCGTCAGGAAACACTGCTTTGTGAAACCCAGGGTATTTGCTGAAGACATACTTCTTAGCAATATTTCATTCTAGAAAGAGCAGAAAAAAGTATTATGCTTATGCTAAAGCAGAGCTGTTTTGTAGAGGATGCTACAAAGAAATGCATTTATCCTATAAAGATGAAAGAATTGCAGCAAAGCAATTCAATTAATAAAAAAATGTCAAAACTTTCACTTAAGAACAAGTTACAGAAATTCTTTTGTCCATTTTTCTTACGGAAAATATATTTAAGCTTGTAGAATTTGCTGTGAAAGGAAAAAATCCTGTTACAAGTCAGCTTTGTTTTCTCTCTCTGCTCTGCTTCACTTTGTTTTATGTCTTGTATTAACCAGGTGTTTGGCTGTGCAAGAAATAATGTTTTCTCAGTTTGTGGTTGACCTTTGGATTGCTTAAACTTATTTGCTGTACGATATCTTTACAGTCCAGCCTTCCGTAATTTATAACTTAGGTATACGATGCTGTCATAAAGATGCAGAGTTAATGTCTAATATATGGAGTGAGATGCAGTTGTAAGCCTTGAGTCTGCTAAAGGACTATGGGACCCATTGGGTTGGGCATTCAGGTCTGGATGAGAGAACGTCACTTGTGAAATAATTAGTCAAATTAAAACAGAAGCCAGTCAGGGGCTGTTGGACGGTTTGGTTTAGGCCTTTTGGAGGGATTTTTCCTTTACGAAAATCCAAATGTTGTATTTTGGAGGACAAGCCAATAGGCTAAGCCCCGTGTTTCCACAGGGGTTCACGTGTTGGGATGGGCTCATGTGCAGCGTGGTGGGGCCTGAACACCAGTGCTCCTGCCATGAAATACAGGCTCAGCTCTCCTTTAAAGGGAAAACTTACAGAAAACCGACACAAATTGGGAGCAACAGTTATGAACCGAAGCATGAATTTTTAATATTTGGATACCCTGAGGTACAAACTGAACCTTAAAATGAATTACTTCATATTTCATACTCCAAGGAGTACATGTAACAATACACGAAGGGAACTGAAGTTTCCCAAGGACTCTCTGCTTTGGGTTGAACAGGGCAGTTTTACAAATAATCATCCCGGAGACAGGTTTGTACCAGATTTGTGTCACAGGGAAATAATCTGGCAGTGCCTTTCATTGCCTGCCAGTGCCTGGTGTCTCACCTCCTGCTTGGTCAAGAGTTCTTGCATTGCCTTGGTGGCCCTGCTCCAGTGTGAGCTGTCTCTTCTGCCTTAAAACAAGGTAATGGGCACAAAAAAAACCTTGTGATGGATAGGAAGCTCGACAGGAATTAAAGCATCACTTTTCACCTGAATTTCAGTGATTATTTGTTTTCACCCTGATCTTTTAAGTGCTGAAACATCAGAGAAAATTGGGCTTGAATGTCCTGCAACTTCCCCCATCATGGTAGGCAGGAGACCCTGGTGCAAAGTGAATCCTGACATATTGGGTACACAGGATTAATTCAGACCTGGCTCGTTGCCTCTTTTTTCCTTTTTTTTTTTTCTTTTTTTTTTTTTTTTGCTAAAATGAAAAATTCTTTCTGATTGAATGTATAGCCACAGAAAACCCCGACTGCTTTCATCAAAGTTTTTGTTTCACCTTCCATAGAAAGCAGAATAACCTTCCTCTAAGGAAATGATGAGTGATCAGTGGTAAATCAGAAATGTGGTCTAGAAATTTTTTTTGTTGTTGTCAGGGCTGCCGTGGCATCAGAGGCCACAGCAGAAACAGGGAGTGGGGTCTGGATCTTGCGTGAGAGCTGCCTGGGGGGAATGAATGGTTGCTGCTGGGGAAAGCTGAACTGGGCATTGCCCAGCATCGCAGCATTTGGGTGTCTTCCATTCATTTAACCTTCCCAAGTGTCAGTCAGTGTGGGACACAGAGGAAGAGGAGGGCAGGAGGGAGAAGGGGGCAGGCGTCCAGCTGGGACCCTGCCCAGGCGCCATTCAGCAGTCGGGCTTTCCCATATTGCTGTCCCAAACACCCGTGTCTCACTAAAAATGGATGATTTTGGCTGTAAGATTATTGGTGTGGGCTACCTTGTTAGAAGAAATGTGTCTCGGTTTCGGTGCATCTCTCATGCAGACACATCTTGGTTCTTTAAATTTTACATTGATATTGGTACCAGTTGAAGTGCTGTATTTTTGCTTGCACAGATATGTGGATATTGTCCTGTGTGTTACAGCTTATATTGGTCTCTCTCTCTCTCTAAGGTTTTGTCTGGGGAGAAGCAGAGCTGCTAAAAATAATAGTAGGGCAGCTGGCCATAGACAGGTACCTGCTTTATTGAATGCTGTAGGAGCAATGTGGAGGAGAAGAGCCTTGGCTGGCTAATTGATAACCTGTCATCTTCCCTTCTTGATTGTCCTGTATTTTTACCACTCTAACACAGCAATTGGGCTCACTGTCCTCGTTTACAAATCCTCTTCTGACCATTTTAAGAGCATCCTGTACTTGGGTCCTTCCACCTCTGGCTCCAATGAAGGGGGATGCTGGAAGGGGCTGCCCAGTATCTCCTGCCTGGGGCTTGCGGCTGTGCAGCTGGCAGATGTGACAAATAACATTTCTGAGAGATCAGGACCAAATTACAAATGCCCGGGGAGAGAAGAGCGCTGATCTCACTTCAGCACTATCTTGACAGAAGTTATGAACAAACCAGATTATCCCTGGCTGTTAGTCAGGGTACTGTAAGCAACACTGAAAGATATTGCTGCATGTAAGCATCAGGGCAAAATGATTTATACTTCCTTTCACAGAATTGCAGCACCTCATTCTGGGAGGATTTCTGCCATATACAAATGTGTTTTTCCTGCCTGATAGGTTTTTATTTGATATGAGGATCTTTCCTTTAATCAGCTGAGACACGACTGGATGCAGGGGGGGAACCTGAGCCACTGCAGGCACAGGAGATGCTCGTGTTGGCTTTAGCAAAGAGCCTCAGGGCTGATGTCTGACACTCAGTAGCTTTGTAGGGATGGCACGGGCTGCGCATTTTGCTTCCAGTCCTCCTCCAAGTGAGCAAGCTGTGGATTGGCTCCTACAGCATTTGAATGCCACTTTACTTGGACCATGACACACGGGGTTCAGGCTATATGAGGGGAGATGTATAGATCTGATCACTCTCATGAATATTGTCACTCAGGTTAACAGAGAGGGAAAATGTCCTACAGATGTTGCTATGACCACAGCTGTTGGTGGGGTGGGCACTGGAGGTCACAGTGCAGGGACCAGGGTAGTGCCTTGCACCAAACAGGGTGCCTTGCTCAGCTGACATCTGGGGTGGCCGGCAGCTGCTGGGAAGCTGGTAAGGCCTGAGCAGAACTCTTCTGGTTTTTTTCCACCCAAAAAGGGAAATACGGGGAAAAAGTGAAATTATCTGCAGGAATTACTTTCCCATCAATTTTATTTAACTAAGAATGAAAATGACATTAAGCATCACTGAATTATTGTATGCCTAGCATTGCTGATAGATTGCTGGAAAAATTGAGTTTACTTTAGAGTATGAATAAATGTACCTGATATTGGAGATGGAACTGTAGTGCACACAAAAATTGCATTTAAATAGTCGAGCCTGCTGGTATGCCTCTAAAGCAGGAAAAAGTAAAGCCAATGAAACAGCAAACACCAACACTGGTGACCCGTAAACAGAAAATCAAGTTATTTCTATAGAAGTAAGTCAAACCAGAAACCCAATATTACAATGCAGGTACAGAGGGAACTTGGTTTTCTATAGAAAGGCTTCTATATCAGCTGCTGCTTCACTGAACACATACATTTTCATGTGCACACCTCACGGACATACACAGATGCGACTAGCATTTGGGTATACAGTACATAAGAAATTATATTATTCCTAAACTTCTACTATTTGACAAAGTCAGTTCATTTTTAATGCTGGGGGCATTTTGAAAGACTGAGGTGTGATGATAACGTCACCGAGGCGCTTGTTGCTCTGGGTCTGGCTGGAGAAAGCTGTGTGGGACCTGCAGAGCTGCCAGCCTGGCTGTGCTGGGGAGGGTGGTCTTGTGGGGTTGTGATAATGAGGGTCCCTCTGACAAGGCTGCACCGTGTGCCCCCCACTGCTGCCTGCCTCCGCGCTCCCCTCTCACCTGCCTGGGGCGTTCCCCCCGCAACAGACCGCACGACTGTATTTTCTTAACCATAAATAAAACACACAGCAGGAATTTTGCAATGTATCTGGCTCTGTGCTCTTGAGAAGTTATATGGGCTTTTGGAAATGTTTTATTAATTTGTAATTTTGGAAGGGTGATGGAGGAGAGTTCAGAATTAACTACGTGACTTGGAAGCCCCAGATTTGCCATGTTTTAATCCCCAATTGTAATCTTGCCCCTGAACTGATTTTGTTCAGAGTAACTTTGATTTAGCCCTTGTGGTCTGAAATTAAGTTTTGAGATGTTCTTGGAGCAGCATTCAGGAAAAAATATTTCCTGAGAAAAGAGCTGAGAGAACCATTCAAATGAAATTCAGCTTAAATCTGCAAGTATTGGTGGATAACCCTGTCGTGTTCACCTTGGTGCAGGTTACTGGGGCTGCTGGTGTGCTGCTGTAATGGCTATCATCTCTGAAAACATGGTAGGCAGGGAACAAAAACAGGCACCAATACAGGTTAGGCGTGGATGTGCTGGAGACAAGCTCTGAAAAGAAAGATCTGGGAGTCCTGGTAGACAGCAAAATGACAATGAGCAAGCTGTGTGCTCTTGTGGCCAGGAAGGCCAATGGAATCCTGGGCTGCATAGGGAAGAGCGTGGCCAGTAGGTTGAGGGAAGTCATTCTCCCCCTCTACTCAGCACTGGTGAGGCCACAACTGGAATACTGCGTCCAGTTCTGGGCTCCCCAGTTCAAGAGGGACAGGGAACTACTGGAAAGAGTCCAGCGAAGGGCAACAAAGATGATTCAGGGACTGGAGCATCTCCCTTATGAGGAGAGGCTGAGAGAGCTGGGACTC
>BJBW01008537.1:1878-36396 GCA_004320125.1 Scolopax mira | reverse complement strand
CACAGCTTCTCTGGGCAACCTGGGCCAGTGTCTCACCACACTCATACCGAAAAATTTCTTCCTGATATCTAATTTAAATCTCCCCTCTTTCAGTTTAGAACTGTTACCCCTCATTCTGTCACCATATGTCCTTGTAAAAGACCATTTCCAACTTTCCTGTAAGCACCCTTCAGGTACTGGAAGGCCACAGTAAGGTCTCCCTGGAGCCTTCTCTTCTCCAGGCTGAACAACCCCAGCTCTCTCAGCCTGTCCTCACAGCAGAGGGGCTCCAGCCCTCCGATGGCTTTTATGACCCTTCTCTGGAGGAGGTACATCATAGGCACTTTTAGCCAAAGCAAAAACAATGCCTTGCTCTTCATTTATGAGTTTGCCAGCACTGTGACACGTTGTTGTTACCGGTACCTGCACTGGCTGTAAATGCAACATACTGATAACAAAACACAGTCACAATCCTGGAAGCAACATCCAAAGTACGGTCCTGCTGTATCTGTTAAACAGCATTACCCCACTCTCCTCCAGAGACCGGCTGTGCCCAGCTCCAGGCTCGATACTTCCCTTTCAAAAACCCGCCCAGACGCTACCTGCCCGGTGATTTCACTTCAAAAGCGCGGCGATGCCGGGACGGACAGGAGGCAAAGCCCCCCCGCGGCTGCAGTGCCAGAGGGGCGGCAGTCAGAGACCGGGAGGGCTGAGGGCCGCAGACAGGCAGAGGCGATGGGGGAGAGAGGGGCGGCAGCCCCAGTCCCCCCGCCGCTCTCCCCGGTGCAGCGGAGCGGGAGCTCTCCCGAAGGGCTCGTTAGGGTGCTGCCGGGAGCCTCCTACCCACGGATGCCCCCCACGGCCCCCGAGGCTCCGGGGCACCCCCGGCACAGCAGAGGCCCGGGCCGGGGCAGCAGCGCGGGCGGGGCGGCTCAGCTCCCCCCGCGCCCAGGGCCGGCGGCGGCCCCGGGACAAATAAGGAAGTTCGGGCGCAGCCGCCGCCGGTACTCACAGAGGCCGGGCACGTCCAGCATGCTGGAGATACCGCGGTCGCACATGTCCACCTCGGGCTGGTTCTTCTCCCTGCTCTCCTCCACGATCTTCTTCAGAGACTTGGACATGGCCTGAGCGGGGCAGAAACGGACTCGTGAGGCGGGAAAGAGGGAGCGGACGCGGCCGGGGACAGCCCGCTCCCTGAAAGGACAGGGAGCTCCGCCGCGCCCCCGGGGGAAGGGGGAACATCCCATCCCCACTGGAGCTCTGACCGGGATGCCGACCACCCTCCCGCCCCCAGGCGAGGGAGAGGTCCCGCTGCTGGCCCCAGGGCGACTCACCGTGCGATGCCGCGGCGGGACGGCCGGTAACCTGAGGGAGGCTGCACACACACACCCGCCGCGCCGCCTCCCCCGCGCTGTGGCACAGGCACTACCGCCCGCCC
The DNA here is from genome assembly GCA_004320125.1 of Scolopax mira. NCBI lineage: Eukaryota > Metazoa > Chordata > Aves > Charadriiformes > Scolopacidae > Scolopax > Scolopax mira. The sequence goes on along the minus strand of BJBW01008537.1, from coordinate 34,979 downwards.
CTCGCCTGCCACCGCCCGTCCAGCCTCTCCGCCCACCGCTAGGCAAGCGTCGGGCCAATCAGCGCGCCCGCTCTGCTGCAGGCCCATCGGCCATTGGCTGGAGGCGCCGGAGGAAGGTGCGCTGGCCAATAAGTGCGCCCCGTGGGTGATAGCGGGTGAAGCCGCAGGCCAGCGGTGGTGCGGCTGTGGCTCCTGCGCATGCGCAGTGGGAGGGCTGGGTGCCGCCATGTCCCGGGCTGTGCCCATAGAAGCCGGTTCCTGCCGCGGGCTGGGTCCCGTCTGGGCAAGCTCGGCCGCCAGACGTAGCCTCTGCCCGGTAGAGGAGTGCAGCCCCGAGAGAGGGGGTCGCGGCGCCTGGGTGCGGCCTGGAGGGGTCCGCCGCCGTTGTGGGCTCGATAAAATGTGCCTGCCCGGAGCCGGGAAGTTGGGAGGGGAAAGCGGCTCTTCCGCGCTGCTGCCCGCGGGGGGGGCGAGGGGGCCTCTACGGGCACGCGCCTGTGGGCGCTGGTACCGCCGGGCGGGCGCGAGCGGCGCGTGAGAAACGCCAGTACCGGTTTAGAATTTAAACAGGACAAAGTCACGGAAGCAAAGATTATAAATTTATTGTTACGAAGCAGCGCTGAATCGGGTGCACCAAAACTAGATGCACGCGCATCGTTTCAGTTTTGGTATATCTTATCCCGGTATATCTTATCCCGACCTTATCCCGGCCGCCTAAATTCCTGTCTCCCTCCTCATTGACGGAGAAGTCGGAGCTCGCCTTCTCCCCGCCCGCCTCCCCCAGCGCAGGTTGTGCCGACACCTTCCTACCGTGTAAGGCAATCATTAGCCTAGTCCACGAAATCATTAGCCTAAAGGCGTCTTGGATTAATTGATTACGCTACGCGTTATTTCACGATCTCTGCTGCCACCTACTGTCCAGGGTTAGTAATTACAACCACACTGGTGGTCCTTTACTTCATCAAGCGGCCGCATCCTCCTCTTCATCACCTGCCCCCCCCCTCCCCCCCCCTCCCTCCCCCCCCCCCCCCCCCCCCCCCCTCCCCCGGTCGAGCTGGCCTACTTGGCAGCCTTTACTGTCCACTCAGCAGATTTGCTGTCCGAGACTTGTTCTTTCTTCTTCTTGATACTTCTCTACCTTCTGGGCTCCTGTGTCGAAGGACACATCCCAGTCTGTGTCTCTTTACCCAGATGACCCTCTGGCAACAGGGACATTTTAACGGACCAAGAACATTTCTGAGGATTTGTTAGACTTTACTACTAAGACTTCTTTGTTAGTACCATTACACTCACAAGAACACACCAATTAGCTGAAGCAAGATTTAGCTCATTTCTCACAGGTGTATGGCCCATAGCTGTCTTCAGATGGCAGCCTCAACACCAGCTCCTGGAAAAGCACATCACAAACATGAACCCAAGGAGATGGGTTGTGGTGGATGTGGGTCCACTTTGCCCAGAGGAGACGTGGATCCAGACAGGGCTCCGTGTGCTCTGTCGGAGTCTGGAAGCCACCAGGGATGTGCTTGGGTGGGTGGGCATCTCCATGCCCCGGCCACCAGCAACAAGAGACAGGATGAGCTGCAGAGACACGGAGCTGGAAAGCTCAGGCTTCCTAAAAACCGACCAAGTAGGGTTCAGAATTCACTCTGAAGTTTGGCAAAAGCTACCTACGGTAAAAGACGTTACCAGAGAAAAAATGGTCTCATTGAATCAGTGATTTCCATTTCTTCTGGTGGCTGTAGCTGCAAAACAAGTCACAAGGCTGGGGTCCAGGTTCTAACACAGTTATTTGTGTGTATTGAATATAGAGCTCTGATCCTGATGATAACTTCTTAATGTGGTTAAGATTTGGTACCAAACCCCTTACCAAGATTTGGTAAGATTTGCCAAACCCCTGGTTGTGGCACAGGGGCCATTTTTTTAGCAATTTCTGATTTTATTATAATTTGAATAAAACTTTAGCTAATGTTTTAAAAGATGCTTGGGACAAAACCCCGTAACTCCATAGAACTAATTGAAGACATCTTAGGTCCTCATCAACTTCATGGTGACTATTTTGTGTTTAATTTCCATCCTGGCTAATTCACTTTTTACAGCATAATATGTATGTCCCGGTTTGAAGTAAAACTGAACCAATTTTGTGTTCTGTAATTTAACATTTTAGCTGGGCCTCCTTTAACTCTCTGAAATTAACAGCATATTGTGGAGAAAACTGCTTGTTCTCAGGATGATAAGCTCCACACCAAGGGCTGGTGAGCAGAGAGGCTCCTGCTTATCCTTATGGCTGTGACAACCAAGGGCAGCCAATTCTCATTATTTGCCCCATTAGAGGGTTGGAAACAGAAAAGGGTAGAGGGGTCCCACCTGTGGGGAGGAGGGGACAGGAGAGGGGACCCAAACCTGACCCACGGGGTATTCCATCCCATCTGCCCCATGCTCAGTAGAAAAGCTGAGGGATCAAAGGGTCAACTCTCTTCCTGCCGTGGCCGTCGTCCAAAGGGGACCCTGTCTGTCCATCTGCCTTTGGTCCCCATCCCTGTGTTCCTGACTCCAGAGCTGGAACCCAGTTCCCATCCGTGGCTGAGTCCAGTCTGGGACTTCCCCAGTGCCTGCTGGTGACGGGACTGTCATCCTGGGAGCCTGATACGGTTTTGTGTACATTGTACCTCTTTCATTATTTTCTTCTTTTTGATTTTAATATTAATTCTTCATTAAAGTAGGTCAGTTCATTTTAAACTTCTAAATCTCCTTATCTCTCCCTCTCCTCTCTTTTTTGGGAGGAAGGAGGGCCATCTGTCAGTCCAACTGTGGTGATTTTGACAATGTGAAAATTTGAAACTACATAGAAAACTCATTTTCCCAGTTGGGTAAATAATAGTTTATTGTCAGTCCAACAGGAGATCACTTTTTTTTTTGGACAGAACTCTAAATTCATAACAGCTTCACTGACAGTAATTTTTAAAAGGCCTTACTTCAACTGCAATTACCATAACCGGATTTCGAACTTACTTTATGATCTAAATTCTCTTCAATATAGCAGGGAATGGAAAAGTACTTCTCATAACCAGTGTTCTAGCTCATCCAGCTTAACTGGAATCCTGATGGTAAAGTCACATATTCAGCATGAAATTTTATATGGACTTGATGAGATGTAGCAGTAAATGGAGCGATGTTTGTATCCTAAAATTAAAGACAAGAAAAATGAAAAGCTTTATAGAACATCAAGATCCTTTGTAAAAGCCAGTCAGAGAGTTAAAACTGTGTCACAGATTGGATCATAAACTGGAAGCGACCTCAGGTCTGGCGAAATACTGCTGTTGAGTTTACTCTCTTAGAGTATTACAAATATTTAAGTCGCAAATATAACTAAATACAGAGAAAAATAGCTTGATGTCTCCCACTAGATGTCACTGTAAGGTCTGCATTGGAAGGCTTCTAAGGTGCCACACACCCCCTGTGCCTTCACTCCCACTCACCCATGTGGAATTCATGCCAGAATTGGAGAAACAGTCTTGAATAGGAAACAGTAAAGGTTCATGTTAAGCACTTGGAAGGCCACAGGCAGAAGGCAATACGTACCATCCCACAGTAGGGCCCTGCTGGGGGACAGCTGGCATCTGGCCCGTCGTAAAGGATCAGGTAGTTGCTCCTGCAGTCCCCCGGGTCATCGATGCTGATGAAATCGAAGTTCACTGTGACAATTCTTCCCTTGGGCACGGTGATGGCCCACTCACAGTCAGTGCTGTTGTGGTAAGTTGCCGGGTAGCCAGGACTAGCAAAGGAGCCAGTGCTGCCGTATAATGTTCCTCCACATCCTGAAACAGACACTGTTAATTAGCTCTGAAGGCTTGGTTTCACAGGACACTACATCCTGTAGTACATTGGTACAATATTGGCACTGAGAAACAGAGAGATGCTGGGAGCTGGAACAATGGACTTGGGTATGAGCATTATTCCAATAAGAGACAAAATTGAGGCTCTAGCTTCAGCAGCCTGAGAAAAACACGCAATGGGCATTAGACCATCACTGGGTATTAAAAATCAAACCCCCCAAAACTCTTTGAAATAGGAGCCAAAGTCTATATGTGTGCCTTGGTCAGTTCAGTTTCCAGCTGCTCAACTAGAGACAAATTCTCTTGGGCTGTTGTTTGGAATGAAAAGTAGTGAATCCTCATCTGTTAAAAAATACAGAGAACAACTCAGAGAAAACAGTCATATTAAGTAACCAAAAGGCCATTTATACCAAAATTCAGTCTCCAACAGTGGGCATAAACAGAAGCTCTGGGAGAAATGCAAGTTTGGTGAGTAAGAGTAAGCATGTATGTAATGACCCAGGTGACTCTCACAGTCTCCAACAATTTTCTGCTCACAGCTCCCAGACATGGCACGTTTGTATTTAATAGTCTTTATCAGGTGTCTGCCATGAACTTGTTCAGGTAGCCCTCAAATCCATGTGAATTTGTAGCATCCTATGGGAAGGAGCTCCCATAGCAGCTTAACTGCATTCTGTGTGAAGAGTTGTTTTGTTTGGCTTGGTTTGAACCTACCACCTCCTGCCTTTATCTGAAGGCCTCTAGTTCTGCCGTGGGAAAAGCCAGCAAACAGTTGATCACTATTTATCACCCAGTATCACTCAGTTTGATAGACCTCAGTAGTTTCTCAACCAGGTTAAAAAGCCTCATTGCCCCTCATACAGAGGTCATTTTTTATGTTGAGCCCTTTTGCCTGAAATTTTTACAGTTATACTGGATTCTTTGTAAGAGGAGGAGACCAGAACTGTGCACATCATTCAATCTGTGTGTGAACTATGGATTTATACAGTGGCTTTGTTCTCTCTTCCCAACATTTCCTAGCGTTGTGTTAGCCTACTTGACTAGTAGTGAGCAGTGACCTCTTCTTTTCATGGAACTATTTTACCCCCAAGATCTTCTTGCTGAGTGCTAAAAAGTCAACTCACGACCCATATTTTTGTAAGTAAAGTTAGGATTGTCTTTTGGTTTTTTCCCCATGTTTTTCATCAACACTTTCCTACTTGATCTGCCTCTTCATCACCAAGCCACTCAATACTGTAAGGTTATTCTGCAGTGCTTTTCAGCTGGCCATGAGCTTCCCTACCTCTGGTAACTTAGTCTCGTGAACGAACCATTACCCAGCTATTCACTGGGTAATTCATAAGCCATTTATGAATGTGTCTATCATATTGTCACACCACACCATTATAGTAAGGTTACTTTCCTGGGGCAAATTTCAGTCCTTTTCAGGCTTAGCAGTGCCTAGGTCCTACAGTGTATCACAATGGACAGTGAATGGAGTGGGCTGAATCACCACCACCATTCCATGGATCCCAAGATCCTGATATGATCTGACCTCTCAGGGAAAGAGATAGATCTTCATCTTAAGTGGACTACATCCTCTGAGGTTGCTAAAGTCAACTTTAGGGACTGGGAATTGCTTCCACCATGTAAAATGGCTCTTGCCCCACTGGTCTCCAGGAACAATTACCTCTCTCCAGTGATTGAATAGGGTGGACTATGGGTTCCTGGGGAGGTCTTAAGTTGGTTGGTGAGGCAGGGCCCAAACTGAGCAGGCTGAAATCCACATTTCTGTATTTTCCCTCTGTGTACAATTGCAGAGTGGCATTACCTTGTAATTACAGCCTTACCACTTGATGATGAAGTCCAAGTAATTTCATATCCGTCACGAACCCCTGAAAAATCACTCTTGAAACGAAGGTAGACAACATGATTCTGGGGGAAGATGGGATTGGGGACAGTGTTTCCACAGAACCTGCCAAGCAGTGGTGATTGCGCATCACTCCCATTTCTGATCTTTAAGAGACACAAAAACAATAAGGTCAGTAGGTCAATATTAACTCCCTGTGCCAGGTATACATTAGTACAATTATGCAGTGATAGAAGCACAGCGCAAATTATATAGTGACTTGCATGCTTACCATAATTGTCATTTTAATACTGTTATTTTCCTATCTATGTTCTTGTATAGAAGGAAAAAGAGACCATTAACCAACCTGTCTGAGTTTAGCAAGTAATTGCACAGAACAAGTATCATCAGAAATAGGTGACTAAATTTTATGGTATGGTACATCTCCTGACAAAAAATTATTTGACTAAGATATAGTCAAGATGACTAAGCTAAGGTGTGCTTTTGCAATTCAAGCCCATGTTTTACTTTTCAGAAGAAATGTTAACATTCCAGATGAAAAGATTCATTCTTTACCTTGCAGACCACTCTTCCCTGGCCACATTATGACACAGATCATACTACATGGCTCAGGTTTAATCTGGGTTGTTTGGGTTTTTTTCCTGAGCTCCAATAATTCTGATGCTCAGATCCATTTCTTGACACAGTGAAGAGGATATGAAAGGAGAACCAAAGAATGGTTCTGCCACAGACATCGGATTTTTGTCAGCTGGCCAGAGAATGGGGAAACCTTCCACAAGCATGAAAGGACAGAGTGAGGACTATGTAGGAGGATATGTTTTTTATTGACACAAAGTACTTTTCCAAGTGTCCTACATTTCTTACTAGAGCTCTTTTTTTAAAAAAATGAATAAATGCTTTTTTAGAAAAAATTGTTTTTAAAATAGGAAGCAGATGGAATTTACTGCTGGAATGAAAGCACTCAGACTTACGAATTTGTTCATGCACAGATTTTAATATTGGTTAAAACTGTCCTGGTTTGCTCTGTTAACGGGGTAACGTCAACAAGAGCTAGGTAAGGATGAGTAGCTGATAATGAAACTATTTATTCATTGGTTTTGGACTTACTATAATGTGTATTGTTTAACCTCTTACCATAGCATTTGAGTACCTTTCACCATCGAACTGTAGCAATAAATTAGTCCCTAATATCAGTTCAGCTCAGACTTGATTCAAGCTTATTGATATCTTATTGATATCTTCAGGATTAGGCAGATTTTGACATAGGACAAAATATCTATAATGGCTTGATACCTCTAGGAAATCGCGTGAACACTGGGGGCTGTCCTCCAAACTGAAAGCATGGAAAAAGAGAGAAATGGTGTGATTCGGGGGAGCTCGTAGAATGATAGAACAGTCCACGTTATTGGGGTGACGACCAGGCCAGCCAGGGCTCTTCAGGTGACCAAAGGGCTGGTTGTACTCTCTGCTGCAACCTGGAGACAGAAAACCAGAAACTTGTAAGCATCTCAGATCTCTGTATTGCTTTTCACTGCATGGGATCAACAAAGAGGTAGATTTTTTTAGACATTTCTTCAAGCTTACCTGTAGCTTGATAGGTAAATCTGAGTCCATTATTAATCATATATTCATCTGATTTGAATGTCACGATGGCAGTGCGATCGTAAGAATAAAATTCAGGGATTGGAAAAGTTTCGGTGCCACAGAATGTATGGACTGACCCTTGGCCGTGCTGGAATTCAATACATGTCACAAGTTACTTCTACTTAATGATATCATTTGGTTTTCTGTTTACTGAACTTGAGGTAAGTAGCTCTCTCAGCACTTTCTATACCAGTTATACAACTGCATTTTAAAGTTCTCATGGAAAGCACTTATTAATGTCTCAACATTTTATGTTAGATTATTACGAGAAACAAATGAAATGTAACATATTTTCACACCAAAATAAGAAACAATGAAAGAAGGATTAGAATAACATAATACAAGGGACATGAACAGGTTGGTTTTTTTCTGGGGCTTTCTATAAACACTCTTTTTGGCATGAGTATTTATTTTTATTATGATTCTCGGGTGGGAGGAAGTAGAATTAGTTAATTAAAACTTGCTGTTGGGCAGTATTTTCTGGGTGTTTAGTTTGGCAGCTCTGTTACTTGGTGCAACTGTGAAAAATTGTGTAACACTTACTAGGTCTAATTCAATGTGTGTATAGCGTGCTTCCATGAGGTCTGTGGACCAGTAAAGAAGTGGGGGGCAGTGAGTAATGTTTTGGATGTCCCCCTCACGCAGAATCATCAATTAATCAATTACCAAATGGTCGGTGTCTTCTCTCTTCACAAAGAGTGAAGGGAGCTGAATATGAATGGGGAATGCTGTCAACCAACTATCTTACTGTTGGTGAGTCCTGGAGCTGTAGGTAGTTCTGGGAGCAATCCTGGCCAGAATGGAGGTGGAATGTCTCTACCACCACCCTGACTTGCTGCTGTGGAGGAGCATCAATGACCCAGGTACAGAGAGTAGATGGTGGATATTCATTCGGGAAGTTAGGAGAGGTTGCAGTCAGGGATGCAGAAGTTGCATTATATATTCCTCCACACAGACCTGTGTAAAATGGTAATAAATGTATTAGAGAGTCAAAACTTTTACAATGGGGGGAAAATATTTATTGAGCAAAACTATATACTCAATATACTTTTGTATTTACCTTTGACTCTCTAGAATTAAAAAAAAAGCAAGTGAAGCAGATGCTAATGCTGTAATGTTGTAAAACCCAAATAAATGTTTGTTCCCTATAATAGGAGAATATTTATTCACAAACACTCCAGGTGACAGCCACCCTGCAGCCAGCCCAGCCCCATGCAGATTGCCCTGGGGACGAGCAGTGCTCCTTTATCTTGCTTATAGATGCTCTGGAGAGCTATACTAAAGACTGTCTTTGCACCTTCCTCAGCCCTATATCTAGAGGAAACTATTGCTCTGCCTCTGTATATCTGTATACTTACGATCCACTGTGGTGTAGGTAGCATTGAAACCCTCTCTTTCCACAGAATCGTCTGTGACAAATTTCACAGTCAAGGAATTACGGGTAGAAAGAAAAGGAGCTGGCACTGTAGATCCACAGAATGTGCCAACTAAATTGGCATTTTCATTATTTCCATCATAAAGCTGAAAGAAGAAAAGTATATAAGCCACTAGTAGTTCAGGCACAACAAACAAATAAATAGAAATAAAGTTCTCTGAGCCCTCCTGCATTACAGTCTCTTACACTCAAAAGCACAGTAGATGCTATTGTCCTTTAATAGGATGTTCTTGATGACTGTAATTATTCACTGCCATATTAACTAATTCTGTTGGACAGTGTAAATCTAATTATTGGGACATTCTGGTCCCATCTCAGCAAATCTATCAAAAAATTATTCTATTTTAATTGTTTTCATTTTTATATGTAATCTCAACGTGTTTTTTAATAAAGGTTGATTTTATTCACCAAAATGTAGAATTTGTTGCTAGCTTCGTTGAGAATCTCTAATGCTCAAGAGGGTTGAGAACATGCCTTGGGGGATCTTGTTTAGCAGCATTCTGCTATCCTACATTTTTTATGCTCATCTCCAAGAAAATAGCTTTCACAGGTGAGCATTTAGTATCAAGACTTATTTATTCAAAATGTTATCAATTATTTTCAAGCAGTTTTGTACGATGATGAGTCTGTGTGTTTACTTCCAAAGTGCTTGGGTTTTCTTTTGTTTCTGTTCTGTGAAATAAATACTCATTCAGATGGGCAGTCTTAAGAACAGAAGCTTTTCCACATAACAATGTCAAAACTCTTATTGTTTTTCAAAAAGGCTGGATGTTATCTGGAGTAGTAATCTAACCCGCCAAAGAAAAAAAAATTTAAAAATTGAAATTATATTAAGCAATTTAATTTCTTCATAAGGCTATTTTCTGATAATTAAGTTTTAGCCTCACGGAGAGGCTAATGGATTGTATCTCACTGTTATTTTCTTGTTAAAATACACGGCTGTCTTACTTGGACATAGTCGTATCGGCAACCCTGAGCAGACTCTGCTTCCAGCTGGAGGGCGGTGAAGGTGAGGTTGACCACTTTGTTCACGGGTGCAGTTATGATCCATACACAGTCCAGATTTTTGTCATATCTTCTGGTCACATTGGAGACCGGAGAGCCAAAGCTATGGGCTGAATTTGTCAAGTCACCACCACAGCCGTTCTGAGGTCCTGGTGAAAAAGCAGAAGCTTTGTAAAAGCGATCCCTGGCATTTATTCAATCTTCAGATCTTTAATATCAAGCCAGAGGTTTTTCTGTGCTACGGAATTTTACTGCCCTGTCTCGCAAGGACTATCTGAATGATTAAAAGGCTTTCAACACAAACACCATTAGGTGGGTAGGAATCACAATTAGATCTGGTAGAGTGAATAAGAAAGGCTCGTGTCTTCTGCTGAATATAAAATCAGAATCCACTTTGAAAATGTGACAACAGATTTTTAAAAAATGGATTATAAGACGACAGAGGACAGAAATGAAATAATAGAATAGCAGTTAGAAGGCCTTTTGAAGCAATTCTTACCTGCTTGTAAGAGGGCTTGGACAGCAGGGGGCACTGGGACTTTGAAAATCTACTTCAACTTTTAGTTGCTTGTTTTGGCAACACCACCACTTTTTGGGGGACACTGAATTTGGGGGCGAGGCACTGGCACCCAGACTCAGGAGTCTAGCTGAGAGGGACTTACTTCTGGAAGCATTCTGCATGGTGCCAACTTACAACCCCTGGGAAAAGCGAGCTGCTTTTGCTTTGGATCCCACACACGGAGATAAGTCCTTTCCTGTAGCAACTCGCTATGAGAATTTGAACCCTGTCATGTCTTCATGAAAAAATTACTTTTGGAGAAAAGCAGTTATTAGACGATTAGAAGCCTTTTCTTGTGTCTAATTACAGACAAGCCAAAAATATAGGCTAGCTGATGGGATTTTTTTAAACTTATCTTTAAAAAAAATAAATAAATAAAGGTTGGACTGCAGTAGTAAATCTGATCAATTTATTTACTTCACACTTCCTTCCCCGGTCTCTGGGGTCTCCTGGCCACTTATTTAGTTCAGGAATCCACATAAACTATTGTTCGTAGTCTTGCTTTTGAGTCTGGTGAGAACTCAGCATCTGAGTATCAGGCTTGTGTCAGAAACCCAGGGCTGGAGACAGCCCCGTCTTGCGGGACTGGAATGGTTAAACCAAAGGGGCTGTGGCTTAATGTCCTCCTGCTCCACCAACCACAGCCGGAAAAACCCCACCCTAAAATGAAGTTTGCTTAAAGCCAAAATCCTAATAACTTGAGATTTAAGTTTTTGCTACAGCTAAAAGTGACCCGAAGAAACTTGTTACAAAGTCAGGAATTAATAGACTCTAGTCCAGTTTTTTTGTGGTCTGGGAATGAAGTCAGAGACTTGGAGAAGCGTTAGCGTTCATTCCGTTGCTGCTGCAGAAGTGGGGAACAACAGAGCCATGCTCTTACAAATAGTCTAGGAAGGAGGAAAATGTCAGAGAGGAGGGTTCCTGGGCCCTAAGAAGACAGTTCTGCTGTATTTTTCTCTGGGTTCACCCTTCTGCGTGATTTATTCAGTCCCTTGAAACAACTCGTTGGAGATGCCCAGCATTTTGGATGCCATCTACTAAACATCATTGGGCATCAGAGACAGATCATGGTCTGACCATCCATCCAGCCCTGCAGTCTCGGGTCCATAGTGAGATATGGGTCAGACAACTCCAGCGCTCCCCTTCACCCTCCTCTTCAAGGCAGAGTTGCAGAGATGCCCGTCAGGCCATTGCGACAGGAGTTGGGGAATTGCCACAGAGCTACGCTACAGGAAAGCTCCCATTGCTCTTGGATTGTCCTCTTTCTGGATATCAAAGATCTGGACCTTTGGAATGGTGCACTTCACTGCCAGCTGTGCAGTTATAAAAATGGCTCAGATGACAATACAGCACATAAAATGGACCCAATGGAAAGAGAAGCGGGACAAATCCTCATGATCAGAGAATTAATCCTAGCTAGAATAGCCAGTAATAGCATCTAAGGGGAGAAAAATAACGAAAAGTATGATTTACAGTCAATAAAGATGAGGTTTCATCATTAGCTTTCACAATGCTTAGCCTGCTCAGCCAGGGTTGAGTCAAGTTCTTACAGGACACTACGTTATTTATAACAGCCAGACTGGACGCCAACCACGTAGCAAGTAGCCCTGCAAATAAAGCCAAATAAAGAACAGCCCTTGGTGAAAAATCTATCTCGGTGTTTTTCAGTACTAATCAATGCTACATCTGGTTTCAGCCACTAAAAGTTATGGAATAATGAAGCTGTGTAGATCTAGGGAACACCCACAAGTAAATGAAGAACCAATTGCTTAATAGGAGGGAACTCATGAGACAAATGCTATTGTGCTGAATTTTAGCCAGGACACAACTCATCGTTGCAAAAATCAGCACCATTTCTGAATAGATCACCTGCTAGTGATCATTTATGGAATGATATTTATCGTTGGCTAACACAGCCAGAAAAGAAATTGTAGCTAAAATTTAGACAAAGTGTGGGACTAAGAAGTCTTTTAATTTGTAGAATAGCCTCCTAGATACCAAAAGCTAAATTTGATAAACATAGGGAGAAATTTACCTTATAGAATAATTTGTGTGGGGGCAGATGGATTGACTAAAAGGCTTACTGTTTTGTTTCAGTCTCTGGTTCCTTATTTAAAATAAAATTCATAAGGTCATCATAAATCAGACTGCAATCTTGTCCTGCTCATAAACAGCTTGCCAGAGAACACAAATTATCAAAACTAGGGCACACACTGTCATCACTAATTGGGAAGCATTAATGAAACTAAAAGGCTGAAGGACCCTTCAGGAGAGAAGGAACTGAAGGTTCCCTATGGCAAATAGAAGTAATTACAGCAGAGGGCGAGCAGGTTTTTCTGTTAAGAGTTACATCCTCTAGGTATGGAATGAAGATGATGAATCTTCAGAGCTGCCTGCCTTTGGCCAGAGGTAAGGCCTGTTTATACAGGTATGGATGCTGTGAAAGGAAGCCAACTGAGTAGTTTTAAAGACAGAAACAGCTAAACCAATGACATTTCAACACATAACAAACCAATTTTGCCCCCGTTCCCTTCTCACTAAAGGAGCATCACAAACCTCTACTAGAAGGCAGCAAAGTGCAGAGAACTGTCCTGGTTCTGCTTGAACAGTAAGGAAAATCCTCTCCCAGATTTCTGAATCATGTTTGGTGTCACCTGGAAGCCTCCCCAGGAACTCTAGGCTTCTCTCTGACCTGAGCTAAAAATCAGAATAAGCAAAGAGGGGCCTTATTTCCAGTGCAGAGGCTGGACTGAGGGTGTCTGGGGGCTTGTGTGGATCACGGCTTCAAACAGGAAGGCTCAGAGGGACGCAGGGCTGGAGAGAAGAGTTGTCCTGTTGGACTCTGTCTCGTGGCTGGTACTGAAGCTTGGTACACCTCCCCACGGCCAGCTGGAGAGGGTCTGTTCCCAGCTTTGCTTTGGGAGAGGGCATTAAATAACTGATATTTCTAAGGCATTTGTAGACTATCCCTTAGCTCAACAGTCGTATTCTTTTCAGAGATATCGAAGACACATATTTCAACACTGCAAGTTCTTTCTAAATTTAGTCAGCTTTCAAGCTGATGCATATTTTTATATTTCAACTCCGAAATACATTTAGCAACAGTCCAGGAATTGTGACTTCTGAACATATGTTCTGAGCTTGTTATGAATTTTCTTATTTTCATAGACTATAATAAGATCAAGAAAAGATATTATTAGCCACAATTTATCCATTATTTTAATAGAATAAGCTATTTATAGTTAAGCCGTGACAATGTAATGAATCTGAAATCTGTAATATTAATGTGGAATATATCCAAATGCCCAAAGAAATTTTTGCAAGAAGATTTATGAGTTTAAAGCAAAACCCTCTGTAGCACCGGGCTCGATATCTAGAGATACTTCCCTGGAAACCAGTCCTAATGGGCTGTGAAATCTCTGTCAGGCACTAGTGCTTTTCCAAAGACAAGAGGACACGTTCTTCTACGATGTTTTTATTGGAGGGAGAAAAATATGCAAGAAACCTGAGATTCAGCTGTTCTGAGTCCTTCCCCACCCACAGGCTGTAACTGCTGCTGTCAGTACAGGTGCCTGGTGGCACCTACAGCAGGTGCTAATGATATTTACATAAATCAGTGTGCCAAATTACTGCTGGTGGGGTAAGAATTGAGAAACCACTCACAGAAGAACAGCTAACCCTGACCAATGCAATCGAATGACCAATCCAATATTTTATACCTTATATTGTCCATTCAGAACTACTTTTTTTAGCAATTCTGAGCAATCCAAAAAAAACCTCTGCTGCAACTATGTGTGCTGAAAACCTGCAACGAGAACCCAATTATTGAGTGAGCCAAGCTTTCAGTTTGCAGGGCAGAACTGACTTAGAACTACACTAAGCAATTTTTTTGTTGTTGTTAATAAAATAAAATAGCACCAAAGTGCTGTGAAAATTTTACTGGATCATTTTTTTAAAAGTACACTTTAATTTCATTAGGGGAAAGCATAACGGTAAACCCATTAGTGACAGACAATGAGTATACTGTATTCCAAACAGGAAACAAGTAATTCAATACACAGCTAATAGAATAAGGGAAAACAGATATCTGTGGGTAATTCATCAGGTAAGTTACAGATAATTTTGTCAGGAAGAAAAACGTATAGATTATAATTTATTTCTATTATATACATACTAGATTATTTACATAAATTACCTATTAATGCATTTTTCTGGTATATCAGATAAGATTCCTTTTTCTATCTATTTTTCTTCTGAACTCACAGTTTTTCTTTCTATGTAAAATGATTAATATGCATTCAATATAAATGCTTATTCGAATAAAAAGCATGGAGGGATCCTTGAGGGGGAAACTGGGCAAACTGAGGACAATGCAGAGGACAATGCAGAGGACAGGGTGTCGAGGGGCTTCACATTCCAACCACCTAATGGTTGCCAAAGGTTTTGGAGGCATTTCTTCTGCCTTAGACCCTACAACACTGGTTTTATCATTGTTGCCAAACCCTATTCTTCTGGCCTGTCTACGTCCATCTGGGTTGCCTCGTTTTGTGTTTAAATCATCATCTCTTTGTGACAGTGGATTGTTGCTTTGTTCTGCCTGAGCAGTGCCCAGCACACGGAGTTGCAGCCCAGGAGCTCGTAAGCCCCGAGGTGATGCAGAACCTTTCACCAAGAGCAAAAGTGAATTTCTCCTGAAAGCCCACAAGAGACAGTATAAAAAAGGGGGAGGAGAAAGAGCTGGCTACAGCTTGGAAGTCAAGCAGGATTTAGGGCTGTAGAGGCAGTCTGCCTGCCCCCTTCCCTGCTGCCCCAACGCTGGCTCAGTTATTCCTGCATTGTGTGAAGAAGAAAGCTCAGGAGGACTCAACCCACTTATCTAACCGTGTGTGACTCCTTACAAAATCATGTGGCTCCCTTAGACAGCAGACCTGCATTTCAGAACCCCCCTAGATCATTCTCCGATGGTTTAGAACGTGATATATTTTTCATTGCTGAGGCAATGGAGCTGTGCACACGAGCACAGAGAGAGCCAAGGAGAACTGATGTGCTGTTAATGAGGCCCCAGCTACATCTCCTGACAGGTACTGCCGATGCTTTAAAAACAAGAAAAAACCCCAAGCCCTTATATGTCTTCTCAGCCTTTGTATCATAAGCCTCGGAGCGATCACAAATTGGGGTGAGAGGGTCACCCCGCTGCCAAATGGGAATAGGCAGAAGCTCCATTTATCACTAAAGCACAAAGTACACCCCTGTCACAGCAGGGATGGCAGAGGCATGGGCAGGCTCTGTCCCTTCCAGCCAGGGTCAGCTGAAAAGCTCAAGTCCCTCCTTAGAGCTGGAGAAATAATCGGGAGATCCTTGGCTGAGCCACAAGCTCAATACACGCAGACCTCATTCTTTGGGGAGACATCTTGGCTTCCCTTCCTTCACAGAGACATCTAATGTAACTAAATGCCTTAAGCTGGTATTGATTTATCTCTTCTCGTCCTTTTATTGATTGCATAGAGGAGCACACGCTTGCTGTGGAAAGGAGGTATAATTCTCATTTTACAGGCTGAGAACAAAGAAAGGTCAGTGGTAGCTAAGGCAAGAATCACAGAATCACTATGGGGTTGGAAGGGACCTCTGGAGATAATCTAGTCCAACCCCCTACCAAATTGGGTCCTCCCAGAGCAGGTACCACAGGAACGGGTCCAGGTGGGGTTTGAATGTCTCCAGAGAAGGAGACTCCACCACCTCCCTGGGCAGCCTCTGCCAGGGCTCTGCCACCCTCAAGAGGAGCCTGTCTTTTCACAGATTCAACACTTGGAGCTGGGTGGGATCTTTCAGTCAGCCCTGTCCACCAGCTCAGCCTGAGAGCATGGCCAAGGGGTCCCCCAAACGAGGCTGGTGAGCGTCCAAACTTAGGAGCAGAGACAGTGAAGTTATAAACCCTCTGAACTGCACCAAGGGCCAGAGCTGGCTGTGAGAATGCTGTCGGGTTCCCTTGCACAGCCTGCGGAGCAGCACGGTGAAAGGAAAGACATTTGGCAGGAAAGGTGAGATGTTCCTGTACCCTCAAATTAATACCAGTTTGTGTTTTCTCAATTTCTCCCTTTCCTGCCTAGTGGGGGGACCTTGAATATTCTAGTGGATCAGTGATGCAAACAAATTGTTTTATTTTAAACAGAGCATGTTTTTCCTACAAAAATTTCAGGGCTTAACTCTTTGAATGCCTGGTTCCTGTCAATCTTGCTAGGCTGCTCTGGGCTTCCCACTTCATCTTCTCTCTTCCCTCCCACCACAGTGGTTATCAGATGCACCCCCTGCTAATAGAATTCCTTAGAGAGAAAAAATGTATTTTGGCAGTACCCCTGAGAGAAGTCTGATCAGGAATAAAATTGGAAGAGCTTGTAAGGAAAGGAAATAGTTTAGTTTGCTACAAATGAGTGTACTGTTTCTGCTCGCTTCTTTCCAATACATAATAAGGGTCACTCACATTAAAGAGAGAGCAATAATTACGTTATCCAGTTGTGCTTCCCTGGGGTAACTGCAGAATAATATACTGCTTGTCATCCAACAGAGAATGAGGCTTCTTGTTTCTCTACAGATACCATCTTCCTTATCCAAGAGATCATTATTAATTGTCATCTGATTGCATTTGTACTCTTACAAAACCACATGGGCTTTATCTTTTGACAGACGTGATGGAGCTTCTCTAAAGCACCATTTAGAATAACAGGCTTTTAGATCTTTGTGGAGAATGAGAAAGTTGGAGAGCTCGGCAGGTGTTCTTGTGTTGATGGGAAGGAGGCCTTGGGATCAGTAAAACAACGTCCTCATATGGTGGGGTGTGCGTGGTGTGAAATGCAGCAAACAGATAACAGAGTACCAAAATAGGAATGTTTTGTTAGCCTAGGCAGGATAAGCATTCAAACGTAGCCAATTGTATTGCTCACAAGGGTGTGTGGACATCCACTTATAACCTATCTATCTGTGAAAAGAGCACAATGAGTGATCAAAAGACAGAAACTATATATGCTGGAAAAGTCAAACAATAAATGTCTTCGCTTCACCCCCCTGTGGAGTCCGTGCCCTGTGTCACTGCAGATCTTCATGGTTTTATTCTCTTCCATTTGAAGCAGAATCTCAGATCTCATAGTACAAAGATGTGTCACAGATTTTCCTGGCTGATTTTTAGACAAGCCAAACTGGAAACTTTTATCGGACTGTGACTCATGTTTTCCTTTTATAATATACTTTAACTTTTTGGCCATTCTATACTAGCATTGGACTGTCAGAATCCTTCCTAATGGCTGTGTGGGTTAGTCCCTGTGGCTTGCTTCCCACAGTGGAGGAAGAAGAGCTACCATTACGTATCCCACCACCATGGGCTCCTCGTCACACAGCCCACATCTCTGCATAGCCATCTTTTCCAACTTGCAACTCCACTGCTCCTCAGTAACTCCTGCAACATCACGACCTCTCTTTGCTTGGGAGCCTGCAGAAATGTCCTTCCAAAACTTAGCCTAACAGATGTCAAAGCTTATTCATAAAAGGCTTCTCCTCACTCTAGGAAATTATCAGCCATGGTACTGGCTTGAAGAGCTTGGCTTTTGTTCTGCTGTGTGCTTAAGCAGAATCTCTGTCAAGTTGCACAAATAAATTTAAAGTCAGTGGCTAAAAAAAATTGACTATATGCCAACAGGAAGAGTGAGAGCTTGTGGAGATCCTGATGATCTCACCCTGGAAACACGAATGCAGGCTGGGGGGGATCTCTGACAATTGATACCTAATGGTCTGAATACAGCAACATGTGAAACAACTTTAAGTTATTTCAAATAACAGTCCACAAGAGTGGTCTTAAAGATTCTTGTGTCAATTATTTAGAGTGAAGCAAAGGAAGAGTTAATAACAGTAATGACCATGAGGTTCTGTGGGAATATTTTTCTTGGCAAAGCCTGTAGAGCCAGTAATTTTCCTTATCTGTAAGTACTTTCTCAGACCGTATCAAATGAGGAAGTCACTGGCGAGGGGCTGGGAGGGGATTCTATGACTCAGCAGAAAACTATGCTTGTTCTGCCACAAAGGCCTTTCATGCTGAACCCTCTGAGTGCCAGCTTTGTACACCAGACAATTACTTCTTTCCAGATCACAAAAACATTGAGTTAATTACAAAGGAAATTAGTAGCGATGACATGAAATCAATTTACATGTAATAGTCATGTTTTGCTTATCATACCTAAACAATTCAGATGTTATAAGAAGGTAAAAGAATCCTTTTACACCTTGGCCTTAAAAATAGACTACTGTGTTTAAGCCTTTTTTTAAAGGCAGTAATCAAGCTCTGCCTCTGACTTCTGTGTCCCTTAAAACATTTAACATCCAGTGCTTTCTTACTATGATCCCATTTATGTTACAGCCGGCTAACCAGACTGACCCCAAAATACAGTAGAGATCACCACAGTGGGGGGGAAACCCCAGTCTTAATCAAACTTAACACTTTAGTTTTCAAGAAGGTGTGAGGTGAACTGCCAGGAAATGGAAATTGAGGGCAGATGGAGAGGAGGCATCGTTAGTGCACCACCGACCTTTGACTACAGAAGAATGAGAGTTCTCAGATTTCCTCCAAAGAGAGGCCTTTGAGTGCTGCTGAGCTTTCGCTCACCCAAGAAATGCCTGTGCCTTCAGAGAGGCAGGACAGGATAGCAAAGAACAAAAGGAATCAGTTCAGAACCAGTGCTAGGAGGCAGGGATCCAATAAGCCTAGTATTTAGCTTAGTTCATTCAATTTTTACAAAATCAGAAATATTCTTCTGTTTCCAGCACACCTGTGAGTTGGTGTGCTCACAGGTGGTGACATACCCATACCTGTGAGCTCCTCACCAACATAAATCACTTACCAGCAGGTTATTGGGGTTATGAGTCTGATAATACTCTTACCTAAGGTCTCCCTGAAAGATGCTTTCCATCCCCTGTCTGCTCCGAAGAAGTCAGTGCTAAACACCAGGAACAAGTTGTTACTGGAGCTTTTAATATTTGGAGGCAGTTCTGAGCCACAGAATTTTCCGAGGAGAGGAGCATGGGTGTCTGAGCCATCATACACAGCCACGTAATCTTTGTAGCAGGAGGGAGAAATTTCAATCTGGAAGCTGTTGAACCTGTAAAAAAACACATTTGGAGATTTAGGTCTCATGTTTTCATTTCAGTTCCTGGGTTATGTGTCTTTTTAGTGCTTGAGGAAAGGTCCAAGTGATAGCAATAGCCAAAGCCATACACAGACAAAACATTTCAGAAACAGAATCACAGAATGGGTTTTGAAGGGACCTCTGGAGATCATCCAGCCCAACCCCTTGCCAAAGCAGGTCCACCCAGAGCAGGTCCCACAGGAATGTGTCCAGGTGGATTTGAATGTCTCCAGAGAAGGAGACTCCACCACCTCCCTGGGCAGTCTTTGCCAGGGCTCTACCACCCTCACAGGAAAGAAGTTCTTCCTCATGTTTAGGTGGAACTTCTTCTATTCAAGTTTGTGCCCATTTCCTCTTGTCCTGTCCCTGGGCACCACTGAAAAAAGACCAGCCCCATCCTCTTGTCACCCTCCCTTTAAGTATTTATAAGCGTTGATCAGATCCCCCCTCAGCTTTCTTTTCAAGCAAGCAGAACTCTTAACTGCCTGGCAGAACATTGCAGGCAATCAGCCTCAAGGAAAGAGTGGTCCTCACCCACTGGGCAGCTCAGAAGACAAGCTGCCACCAGCCCGGGCGTTCTGTGGAGCAGATCCCCCCCCCCCTCACTTCTGCAAAGTGCTCAACCCACAATCTCCTTGGGCACGTGAGCGACATGAAAAATACAGGCTCAGAGGACAGACCAGGTGGGTCTTCCACTTAGCTGGGAAATGTTCTCTTAGTTCACAATCAGCATTTATATGACAGAAGAATGTACCCATTTTTTAATTTCTTCAGGAGCACCCAGGAGACCAGACAAGACAGCACACACTCAGAAGTATATTCCTTCTGGGTAGGTATTATTACTTGGGCTGTAAAATGAGTGCCAGTTTTCTAAAATAATTATTTTACTTCTTAGGTAAACTCACAGGTATCTCATAACTCCTCAAAGGCTGACAGAATTTAACTAAAAGCATGAGCTGCATTTTTACAATTTCTTAGTCCTCTTGGTAACCAAAGTGTGAAGTTAAATTGTGGTGGTGTTTTGCACATAACAAGTTACAGAGAAAGATGAAAGGGAGCCGGAGGTAGGTAAAGGTGGCTGCAGCAGCCATTTCATATTTTTGTTCAGCTTTCCCCTCAGAAAAAGAAAGACAGAGAAAATTGACAATAATTGCTGTCTTTAATTGGAATCAGGGAGCTCCCTGTCCCCTTAATGACAAGCTGAACTTGAATTACGTACTTGAGGGCCACTATTTTGCCATTTCCCACTGTGATGTAGTATGAGCAGTTCATGTTGTGGTGATAATCGAGAACTGAATGGGCCGGGCTGCTGATAACACCAATGGAGCTGTTGAAAATGCCACCACAAGCTGCAGGGGGAAACGGAAGAAAAGAGCAATTAGGGTCTGAATACTGGCTTAGTCCTAATTCTCATTTCTTACAGGAGTTTAGCCATAGAGAAAGAGGAGCAATCTTTGCTGTTATGCCTGGAACTGTTGAATGTGGAGACGTCCACCAGGTTGAGCTCTGCAGCACAAGACTAGTTGGTATCGAAATAACAGGCTGTTACTCGTCCACACCAAGTGGCAATGGCTCTGTGTTTCTGGAGTAAAAGATGGAGCCTGATTTCAAGTGTGCTGCATTAGGAACCAGAAGGCAGATGTGTCTGGAGCAGCTCTGCACCCATTCCAGCTTGATAGGTAGGCAAAGGCATTCCCTCATCCACACCTCATGGAAGCCTCCGAAAGTTGGGTACCGTCAGAAAAGCAGCCACAGTCACACTCATAGCCCTGCCTGACTTTTCTGGAATAAAATGAGCCCCTCATCGTCTCCCCACCTCCCAGCAGGGCTGGGTCCTTACTCTAGCGTTGGTTCTGTGCAGAAAGGAAGGCAGACACAAGTCCCCAGGTATCCCTAACCTTGGGGACGGTTCCTCCCCTTGTGCTGGCACTCACCAGCAGAGGAGAGTGGCTGAGCTGAAGAACCCCATCCCTGCTGCCTGGCCGAGCCACTTCAACTCTGCAGACATGAACTAAAGGCTCTGCTTGGCTCCTTGGGACCTCACGCTGTGGTGCTGATGAGGCCAGGATGTGGCTAATGTTTGTTCCCAGTTTCAGTGCTCGAGGGAACAAAAACTATTCTCAAACCAACACTAATCTCCATTGTTAGCTTCAGTCTTTATTTTATAGTCTTAACTTAGCAGAAAAGCGCTTCCCTGCGTCCTGTTGATAAATAGCTCCGAGCCACACACCGTTTTTCACCTTTTAAAGGACCTGCCATTGCAAAGGCAAAAGCAAAGGCAGTCCCATCCGGGGTGCTGCTGGGCACAGAGCCCCTGGCTCCTCAGCACGGGCAGATAAAGAACAGGAGCCGGGAGGATAAAGAGTCAGCATTATTCTACACTAGGAGGGGGAAGCCTTTTTCAGATTTATTTTTTTTTTCTCAGTAAACAATACAACTAGAGGGAAGAGGAATGTTAATTGCTAGAATCTGCTTTGTATAACAGGCTAAGAAGGCTGCAGTCATCTTTCTCAAATGTCAGAAGTCACAAGTCAGATAGCAGCAACTGGCTTCTGTGAGTTATGAAGGTCTTTTCCATGAGTAACTGCACATTGTCATTTCTCAGGGCCATTCCCTCTGTCCTATCTGTATCAGGCTATTCATTTTATATAACAAATTAAGGCTTATGCTTTTTCCTGTGGCAAATACCAAAGTTAAGAACTCACGCTTTTTTCTGAAGTTAGATAATCAAAGTAAAATCAAAGTACTGTCTCTACAAATTAAACCTAGAAAATACGGAACTTGGTTTTGAAAATAAAATTAATCTTTTGGGATATTTATATTTGTGCAGATGTAAATTTTAAACTCAGTTGGGAACTTCTTTCCCTAATACGTATTTCCTCTTTAAAACAAAAGAGATCTAATGTGAATAACAGAAATAACGGAATCAGGGAATTGTCAGAGGTGGAAGGGACCTCTAGAGACCATCCAGTCCCACTCCCCTGCCAAAGCAGGGCTGCCCAGAGCACATCACTCAGGACACATAGTATTTATTATAAAATAAAAATATATATAGATCCCAATTTTTATTTACATTAATACCTGACACTGCAAGAGGGTCATCAAATGGAGGCATATAGCTGTGTCCATTTTAAGGTCCTGATCTGGTTCCCATGTTATATATGCATAAGGTAGTTTTAGTATAACTGAGAATCAGACCATTTTCCCATAGGTGATAAAATATTTTAAATGAACTCAGTTAAATAAACTGGTGATGTTTCTCTTAAAACATTGTAAAAAAAAAACAAACACAAAACCTGCCAAAATGGGTTGCATTTCTTTTCTACAGCAAACTGTTTCAGTTCCTGATTTGGTCCCACGTAGTGTCTAAATTGAGACTTGTGAGATACCACATCAGCCAGTGACAACACACACCAACCAATCCCATATCCTGGTCCTGAGAGCTCTTTTGGGCAAGTGCAGAGGGAACATGAACCATCTACATCCATCTAAGGTATTCCCAAAATGAGGTACAACATTTCTTGCACTGAACCATTAACCAGCCAGAGTATTTCCACCACCTAAAATAAGCATAGGACAGTGACTACTCACCAATTGTTCTGTATCTTGCCTTGAATCCAAAGCCTGTAATGTGAGAGTCGGTGTAGAAGCTGAGCAGCATAGGCCCAAAGACACTAATTGGGGCAGGGAGCTCGTTACCACAGAGCGTGATGAGAGGGTGTGGGGTAACCCTCGTCCCGCTGAAGATGCTTAGTCCATCATAAAGGCAAATTCTGCTCAAGAGTGCTGGGGCTGCAGGGACATACAGCACAGAAGTGTTAGCAGCGTATTTTCTGTGTGATTTACTGAGCTGCAAGTACATAGACCTCACACAGGATAAAATTCAATTTTATATTGCTTCTCATTCCAGGATCTCGGGGTCTCACTCGCTTGCTGAGGAAGCAAATGTCAATTGTTAACATGCAGAAATGAGGTAGAAAAACATCAAAAAGACCTTGTATGTAAGACATCAGACTGGTCTCAAATCAACACATCCTATAATCTTGCAATGGCTCCAGGCCCCTTGAGTTTGTGAGAGTTCATAGATGAGTGAACACCATCTATGAGGAGGTGTGAGGACCTAACAAAAGCATGGATCTCCTCTGCAGATCAAAGCAATATACCTTTTGCTACAGGCAACCAACTACTTGGTATTTCTTTCCCCTAATTTGGAAGTCAGAGGAATATATATATAATAATATATATATGTTATATTTATACTTTAATTACAACCATTTAATGTTTATATGGATGTTCATCCGAATAAAGCTTCTGAAAAAAAGATGGATGTGATTAATTAATTCTTAGATAGGAAGTCTAATGAGATAGATAAGGGGTTTTTACTAATTCTAATATGTTAGATTTGTGTAGACCTTTGATCCAAGGAGGGAGGACAGATGGAAGGTGATATTTATCACTGTGGCAGAAGTGGGGCTGAGGAAACACCCTCATTTGTTTGGTTCTTTATAAAACAAGCAAACACAACAATGCAGGTGGCACTACATGAAATAAGTGGAAACCTACGCAGCCTCATGACAGGGAAATCAGAGAGGTTCTGTGACCTTATTTGGTTTGGCACAGGGAGAGACTTTCTTCAGGCTGCAAGGAAAGAGAACAAGGCAAACTCCATGCACAGGGTTAAGCCTGCCTATGTTTTGCTGCCTAAATCCTCAGTATCTCCTGTAAGTTATTGTCTCTGGCTTCCTGCAATAGTCACCGGGTAAAGGGAGAGAGGGAGGCCTAGGGAAGGCAATTCATTCAACCTGTAAAACACATTTGGTTTTGAGTTTAAAGCGCTTCTTCACTTCACTGTAGTAGGAGGTAAATCTAGATAAGAATCTAAATGAGATGTCTGTTTTCAGGGGCTCAAAGTCAGATAAGACTTTATCTGGGAAGCAGCCAATTTAGATGAAATTTTGATCACAAAGTCAACAAATGCAGCTTCCTCCAGTTCTCTCTTGCTCTGTTACTTGCTATATTTAGTGCTTAATACATATTTAATACTTAGTACCTGCATGTCATGTTCATTTGGTTCCAGATGCTGACACTGTATCGCTGCTGTGGGTTAACTGCCTCCTTCGGATTCGTTCTTTATAATCAGAACAGGCATCTCATCCTAATTGAAAACAGCTACTCTACAGCAGAAATCTTTGACTAACCCGTGAAGTCATTCCATTTTGTACCAATGTGGTACTGCACTACAGCCAATTACCTTCTGCCTTCTCATTTTCTCGAAAAAATATTTCAACCAGTTAGTCAATGAGATATGTATGCCTTACAGGCATTATGTTAGATACTTAATTTCATTACTAAACAACCATGAAAAAAAACCAATTAGATTTCTTTTGAAAGGTCAAATAGGTAGTAAATGATGGTAACTGAATATATAGGTAAACTTTAAAAACCCAATCTAGAACATATGCCCTACTGTGGTTAAAATTTTAAAGGCCACACTCAGCAACAATTTAAGCAGGTGCAATGCTTCCTTGCATATGGAATAGCTGGAAATGTTTTTAACAGATGCTGAACATTGTCCTGCTTTTGCAAAAGAACTAAGGGTGTTCATGCTGGAAATCCTCTGGCACATGTACTGAACAGAATCAGTGGGGCTGCTGAATAAGTTTTCACTTCTGCAGGATAGTTTGCAAGATGGTGGTTTCAGTTTTCTTTCCAATTCCTTTGGAAAGAAAGGAATTCCTTTCCTTTCCAGTTCCAATGTCTCTTTGCTACAGGGTTATATTTTAAGATTTTGTGAAAAATATTAATAATCAACTACTGGGAAGTGTCATACTTCCTCTTTTTATAACCAGATGTCCTTTAGCTCATACCTACAGTTCTTTTTATTAATGTGACCAAGGACTTTTAGTTTGTGGAGCCAAAGGAAGCCTATAACAATAAAGGAGCAAATTACCCTGCAAGAAGTAGAATATTTTTAGTATTTATTTAGGTCTAAATTTATTATTATGTCTGTATCACTTACCTCTTTGATTTAACCTTCTTGATAATAAAAGCTTGAATCCATTTACGAATTAACTGAATGCACAGACAGAATACATATCAGTAATGTACTCATTGAGGTGTCAAAATTGGCATCATCTGATTGAGCCTAATGTTTAGTGTGTCTGCTGAATAGTAATGTCTTCTACATTAAGAAATTAGGTAATTTCTGTGGTTTACATTTAATTTTTTTAAAAATTTCTTAAAGTATCAGTTTGTATTGAAGGATGATAAAAGTGTTTCAGAAAAAAATCACAGTCAAATCAAATCTTTGTCTCAGATCTAAATTAAGTTTGGACCTGAATTGAATTCAAAACAGTTTGAAAGCTTAAGAAGGAAATAAAAGAAGCCTATTTTCTGATTTTTTTTTGTTTGGTCTGAAGAAAAATTCAAATTACACACCCCAGCTTAGTAGCAAAAATCTCTTGGTATAGGTGACTTCAAAAGAACCAAATTAAGATGGCCACAAAATCCCACTTGGCCATCCTACTCATTTGGACATACTGATTCCCTCTGTGCTATCATGACACCTCCACCCACAAAAATTCAATCCTACCACAGCTGGGAAAGTTTTACCATTCATACCTATAAAACCAGGTTATTTATGGCTAAATGATGCCAAGTTTGAAAATCTCAAGAGGGACTTTGGCTCATGGGTATATACAGGTTTTATAGGTTTATGGGTTTTTCAGTTACTGTAGTTTTCACCTAGTTTCACATTTATATGTTCGTACATCCTTGTAAAATACCCAAGTGTATATATACCCAAGTGTTTATATATATTGATTTTATCAGTTAAGGAAACAGAAGTACTGAAAAGCAAAACAGCTGGGTTAAGATCAAATAAGCTTGTAAGACTTAATGGCAAAAGAAAAAAAAAAAAAAAAGAAAAAGGCAGGAAGAAGAGAAAAGAAGATAAAGAGCCAAATTAGCCATAGTCACTCTTACACTCCAACCACCGGGCAAACACCCAGCTTCATTGTTGCAAGATATTCAACAGGTAAGATCTGTCTTCGCTCTTGCAGAAGCCTTCAGTGATGCAAAACTGAACCCTCAAAACTATCTCTGTAAATATTTGTCTGTAAATGATTTTCAGAATGGACCAGCAAATTAAAATATTAATCATTTTCCATGACAGAAGACTTGTATGTTTTCAAGTAAGAAATTTACATACTGAAATTATGAAGAACCAGTTACCTTCCAAGTGGAAAGTCTCAAACTCTAGGATTACCAGTGACTGTGGTCCTTGATCAATGATATAACTGCAGTTCAAGTTGTTGTCATACTGACTTGGGTAGTTAGGAGAGATGATGCGACCTTCAGGGCTGGTGAAATTTACTCCACATCCTGCAAACACAAATAAATAAGACACAGTTATAATCCAGGTGACAACATAATTCTGGTTTTGCAGTTGGAAAACCAATAATGTACACAAGGACCTTCTCGCTCCTTAAGAGGCGAGGCTGGTTAAAAAAATAGGTGAGTAGTATATATCATGATGGCAAAAGTAGGTCTTATACACACACAGAGCAGTTTTTGGGCAACACAGGGCCTTCCTGCCTCCAGTCCCACACAATATCTTGGAATGTCTTCAGTAAGAGCAGTCCATGGCCCCTCAGCCCACTGACCAGAAGGACACAGCACTGCTCTTACAGGTTTGCATCTTTCAAAATCCCTTAGTACACAGCAATGTAGCTGAACTGGATGAGGGGTTATGGGGACACAGTGGCAATTTAGCCCCCTTTGGAAATGCCCGTGTTAGCCCAAGTGGTACCATTCCTGCTTCATGCCTGACAGGCAGGGGGATGCAGGCTGCAGGGCCATTTCTGGGTTGCTTTGCTGTGCACAAAGGCAGGAGAGGTTTGCCACCCAGAACTTCTCAAGCTCACAGAACTGTTCATTTTCATGAAGCTCCCTCTGACTAACAATGCCTTTTTGGACTGAAGTCCGAATTACTACACACAGATCAGATTAATTCAATATGGACTAATAGAGCAACCATCTGTCTTTAATATTACTTACTGCTTATAAAAGATGCAGAGAAACCTGGCCCGGGAGCATCCTGAGACTGAAATACTGTAGTTATCACATTGTTTGGAGCAACAACAGGATCAGGAGCTGAGCTTCCACATCCTGTGGTTAACAAAGCTGCTTCTTCTTCATCATTTCCTCTCCACACCTGACAAAACCAGATTGGAAATTGTTTAGTGCTTTCAAAACACATGTATTTTGTGGGAACCCACCAGGAATTGCATGCGCAATTGTTCTTTCTGTGGACTTGGGGTAAGATTCATCTCACACTGAATTTTAGACATCTGAAATGGGGTTAATCACTCTCCATTCACTCTCCAATTAGTGGAGGCAAAAAGACTTCTCCAAGGAGTGAATCACAGTGAATAACTTAGATTGTCAAGGACTTTGGAAGAGTATCTGGAGGTCATCTGCTCAAATCCCTGCTGATAGCAGAGACAATGTAGACTAGGTCCAGGGAACCAGTGAAAAACATTTTATGCACATCATTAGCTACCTCCAACTTGTCTCTGCTAACTTATGTCCATACACCCTATGAACCTATGTATTACTATCTGTGTATGCAATGAATCATTAAATGCAATCCTTCTATTATTCACAAGTCAATAAAGTACAAAGCTGTCACGGCAGCGTACTGTAGAGGCATCAAACTGGAAGACCTGGATCCTTAATATCTAGTCTTGCTAATCAACATTTATCTCCACTTTTGTTATATTGCATTCACTTGTTCAGTGACAAGTATCAAATCATGTAGAGAGCCAACAAAAGAATATAATTCACAAAAAAAAAATGTAATAAAGAAAAATAAACATTGTTTTAATATTACCTCAACTGTACTGATAGCCAATTCAAGTTCAATCAAACCATGCATTCAAGAAACACACGCAGGTTTAGGCAGGTGTTTAAGTGAAACCCTCTTCAGGTAATTACTTAAACATGTACTTGAGGCTCACAGTTTAAGCACTGAATTTCAGCACACATTTAAAACGAAACATAGGTATAAATGTTTGACGTTCCTGAATGCTTAAATAATTTCCTATATCAGGATGTTTAATGTGAAGGATTTAAAACCTCTGCTTTAAGAAAAAAAAAAGCCACAATCCAACAGTTATTTACTCTAATAATAAATTTAATTTTTGTCAATGTGTTTAAAAAATATTTACTGATACCAAAAATACATTAAAAATAAATAATATTTGATTTTTAAAACAATGGATTTCAATGAAGTCTAGTGGAACTAGAACAGCCATGTGAAATTGTGATTGCTCTAAGCAACCACCCTAGATGGGGTTGGCCAAGGGTTAGTCTGTAAGTGTAGGCACATGAATCACCTCATTCAGATGGCCAGGTGTTTGTGGCTGGGGATGCTCAAAGGATTAACATAAACTGCCTATGGCCTGGCCAAGGTTTGTAAAGTCACTATTGGTTTTGGATTCCTCTTTTTTGGCTGTTCTGCTTGGAATGAATGAAAGAAACTTACACCTGTTTCACAATTTTTTATATGCAGACACCTTGATACATCTCAAATTGGAAGTGGACATCACTAGAAATTTTAGATTTTCCTCTATGGAGAAAATCTCCAGTTGACATAGTTCTGGCCATGTCATTCAGGACTGTTTAGAAATTTGCTTTTCACATTAGTAAAATGTAACATATCACATCAATTAATCAATGGAGCAGACTATGAAAAGACAAATCTCACAGTATTTTTTTCCACAGCCTAAAAAATGACTGCAAGTATGGTTTGTAAGTTAGTAAGTGTAGATCAGCTGTACAGCTCCTACATGTTGTCAAATTATGTTTGCCCTTTATTTCAAGTGGGAGTTGTACTGCTCTGGAGAAAATGAGCACAAAACCACTGAACGTATGCCAAATGCCTGAGAAAAAAAATGGCACTGAAAAATTCAAAGCATGTCCTCTCCATTCTATTGCTTTGAAAACAAGTGGCTCTTGACAACCTATGAAAGATAAGAATGCTATCTTTGTTTTTCAAGATAAAAAAAAAGAAAGATTAGTGTAACTTGGTCAGTTTATACACTTAGAAAGAATTTTTATAGAATTATAGTGCCACATTCCTGGTTTTTTTACTCACTGAAGTAATTGAAAAGGTCTTTTCAGTATGCTGCATTTTATCGTTATTTCCTGGTTCTGAAGTCATATGTACTTTTTTTCATATTTTTCATTTTTGGGGCAGCACAGTGTGTGATGAGACCCTGCTGGAGGTGGAAACTCAAGAACGAATAAAAACCAAAAATATCTAGAAACCAGTTCTCAAGGCATAAAGAAAACTAACTGTATTGGTACAAGGACTTCAGTTAATATTTCCTGAATTCTGTGCCTTGACAATTCTAACCATGACAATTGCAAAACAGGTTTCTGGAGCCATGACTTCTTAAAGCATTGCTCTGCTGGTCTAATGTCAACAATTAATTTACCTTTACATAACTGCTCTGGCAGCTGCCATCACTATCTGGAATCTGGAAGTTACTGTGGAAGTTCATCTCCAAGTGTTTACTTTCATGCGTAATGATGGTCCATGTGCATCTGGTGTTCACAGGAAAGCTTTGAGGCCAATGAGGAGACTTGATCATACCGTTGCCTGAATGAATGATTCCACCACACCCTGGAAAGAATAGCAACAGGTGGGAGAAGTCTTCAAATACTTCCTGTTGGTGTCAGCTCTGAATGGCTGCTTCCTTCTGTGGCTGCAAGTGCGAGGCAGCAAAGCCCTGACACCCATTCAAACTTTATTTACCCCTCTTTTACTTAATTTTCCTTCTCCCACCTCTGTAGCAGGAAGGTAGTTACATTCTAGAGAAGGTCTCTCTTTGTACTTTATTTTCTCTTCTTCACAAGCCCCTTCTCCTTGCCAGTTGATACCCTTTTGCTCTGGTCCATCTCCATACTGCTGACAATTACGAGTGTTGCTTAGAGAGAGAGTAAGGGTCAGAAATACGCACATCATGACTGTCAGCCATTCAGAAAAGCACCCCAGGGAAAAAAAAAATAACCTCAAGCTACTGCTAACCCTTTTGTTCCTCATTTGGCAATGTGCAAATATTGCAGTTCCACATGTGAATCTACTCAAGCTGCATCCGTTTACCCAGGGCAAAATGGTGACTTGTCCTCCAGCCCAGACAGCCCCATGGATCTCATTGGGCTTATGGAGAGGGCTGAAAACATGCCTTCAGAAATTGTTAACAGATTCATTTATAAGAAGGAATAGCTGGTCATGGCTCTGTGGCAGCTCATGTTCTTATGCATAATAAATTTACTTAATTTGAAACATGCAAATACCATCCCAAGAATGATTTACTCGGATTATGCATAGAGTGCTAACAACCCATTATTATTTCAGAGACAATGCAGTAAAAGGATGAATAAAGAGTGAAACAAGAAGGTTTGTAACATTCTACTTTTTTCCTCTTGATTAAAAATATGTATTAGCTCTAAAAGGAAGATTTTCTTTTTCATTCTTCTATGTTAGAAATGGCAATTGTGTTTAGAAGGATATGAGTTTTGCTCACACATTACAGAATGTAAACCCAGAGATTCTCAGAGGACAAATGAGAAGAATTCTGAGGTAAGGAAACCAAATATATAAAATGATATCTGTTTCACAGAGAGAATACTGCCTATGCACATTGCATGTGCACGCTAATGTCTACCACATCATTGAGGGGTGGCCTTCCTTGCACATGAAATCCCAGTGACAACAGGGAACTCTGTCAAAAACCTGCCTGAGTGACAGTGTGTATTCACACAAGCACAGAGTACTGAGGTGTTTAAGAAGACACTCCATCAACTGACTGTATGAATACTGATAGATGCAGGTTTGCAGCTGGAGGTGACACTAGAGAACATGTTGCAGCTCTGTACTGGGGTGACAAGGCACCATGAATTCTGCACTGCCAGCAGCCAACACATCTACACTTGCCTTTAGGCACCTCCTGAAGGACAGTGTGCCAATGGCAAGCTAACTTTCTTTTTTTTTAAAAAAAAAACCAAAACAGAGAGACGATAATTTCAAGAGGGAAAGTAGTGGGTTTTTAAAAATGTACCAATTCAATCCTGCATGTGTACCACCTTCAAAAGTGCACCAACATCTCCACTAAAGTGGAAGAGTTTTAGGCTCATCACATGTGCTTTTTGAGAAGTTCTCTCTGCCTCTGATTTGAAACCAATCTCTTTCTAGTTTTAAGTGTTCAAACCAAACCAAACTGTGAAACAATTATTATTCAAGAAATTAAATATCTCATAGTCACTGACAATAGATACCACTGCTGGGAGGATCATGGGCATGGTACCAATTTAAAGACATCATGAAACTACCAGTGTGAAGCTTAAGAAGTACAAAATCACTCCAAATTTGATTTCATTGTGTGAGATCAGACTGGTTTAATACTTGACTATTTTAGTGCTGGTTTCTCTCACGAATGACGAAGATGTTATGTATTTCTTCTGTTCTTTAATGCAAAATTAGTTAAAAAGGAGGAATCCTAATTCATTTTGTGGTTGAAAAGTGCTATATAAGCATGATGTACTGCTATGATAGACCTGACAAACTTTTTTCTCTTACCTAGAGATTCTGCTGTCCATGTTGCATAAAAGCCACCTCCTCGAATTGAGTGATCAGAGTTAAAGATGATGACTAGCTTGCTGGAGCCAGACCGAATAGTCCCAGGTGATGTGGTTCCACAATACCTTCCTATGACAGGAGACCCAGGAGAGCCTCCATTCAGGATAGTAACAGAGTCCCACTTACAAAGTGAATGATTTTCAACATGGAAGGCTGTAAAAGTAAGCTGAAACACACAAAAAAGTGATATTCAGGGCCAGATCCCATAGTCAACCTAGCCCAATGACATCTGGGTATGCGCAGAAATCCAAGCCTCACTTCACCTTGATGCTTTCCTGCACCTATTGATTCAAGTCTCGCCACTATAAGCATGAAGACAGACATGGAGGAGGAATGCAGAGGTTCAAGACTGGCATTACTGGGACTTAGCTGTATGTTTCAAGCTAAGTATGTGCTTCAAAATGGTCATCAATATGAGCAGGCATTGAACCACTTTCCTGCTCTCAAAGTCAAGAAATATGAAGTTGTACATTCAAATATAAGTAGCTATGTAAGCAGAGACCCTTGGATTTTTTTCTTCCTATTATTTTTCAGAATCAGGATACTTAACAGTTGCTGAAAATAATGCTAGTTTCCATTAAACCAGAAAGAACAGTTGTATGGTTGGTTCCTGAGGTTCAGGAGATAGACTAGACTGATCAGGCAGTTTCTGATCATGTCTCCCTCCCACACTGATGCCATTTGTCCTTGAATGATATGCATATGGGTGGGATTTCATGGAATTGTGGAATTGTCAGAGTTGAAAGGGACCTCTAGAGTTCATCTAGTCCCACTCCCCTGCCAAAGCAGGGCTGCCCAGAGCACATCATTCAAGACTCCATCCAGGTGGGGCTTGAAGATCTCCAGAGAAGGGGACTCCACACCCTCCCTGGGTAGCCTCTGCCAGGGCTCTGCCACCCTCAC
>BJBW01008536.1:0-25557 GCA_004320125.1 Scolopax mira | reverse complement strand
TGGAGAGAAGCGACAAGTGGTGTCCCTCAAGGGTCTGTGCTGGGACCGTTACTGTTTAACATTTTTATCAATGACATAGACAGAGGGATTGAGAGCAACATCAGCACGTTTGCAGATGACACCAAGTTGTGTGATTCTGGCGATACACCAGAGGGACCTGGACAGGCTGGAGAAGTGGGCTCAAGTAAACCTCATGAAGTTCAATGGGAGCAAGTGCAAAGTTATGCACCTGGGACAGAACAATCCTAACAATCCTCGCCATCAGTACAGACTGGGCAACGAGGTATTAGAAAGCAGCCCGAAAGAAAGGGACTTGGGGGTGCTGATGGATGAGAAGCTGGACATGAGCAGGCAGTAGGCACTTGCAGCCCAGAAGGCCAATTGCATCCTGGGCTGCATTAAAAGAAGTATTGCCAATAGGTCCAGAGAAGTGATTCTCCCACTTTATTCTTGAGTACTCATCTGGAGCACTGTGTGCAGGTCTATAGCCCTCAATATAAGAAGGACATGGACTTGATGGAACGGGTCCAGAGGAGGGCCACAAAAATGATTAGGGGGTTGGAGCACCTCTGCTCTGAGGACAGGCTGAGGGAGCTGGGGTTGTTCAGCCTGGAGAAGAGGAGGCTCCGGGGAGACCTAATAGCAGCTTTCCAGTACCTGAGGGGGGCCTACAGGAAGGCTGGCGAAAGTCTGTTCATAAAGGCCAGCAATGACAGAACAAGGGCTAATGGGTTTAAACTGGAGAAGAGCAGATTTAGATTAGACATTAGGAACAAGTTCTTTACTATGAGGGTGATGGAGCCCTGGAACAGGTTGCCCAGGGAGGTTGTTGAGGCCCCTTCCCTGGAGACATTCAAGATGAAGCTTGATGAGGCCCTGGGCAACCTGGTCTAGTTGGAGGTGTCCCTGTGACTGCAGGGGGGTCGGAGTAGATGACCTTTGGAGGTCCCTTCCGGCCCAAATGATTCTATGATTCGATTCTATGATTCTATGCTGGTTTGATACAAACATGTAACTACAAGGGATGAGGTGGGCTGCATCCCCTTTCCTAGCAAAGCTTTCTCAGATGTCTGGCAAAGACAGTTGTGCTGGGAAGTGGGGGTAGCAGGCAGATGCTGCTTTTTAACTATAAACATAACATTAATGGTTCCTCATAGGTTTCTAAAGTAGCTGAGTACAGAGTTAAACAGAGAAATAATCTGTCTCCCATACTATCTTTTGTTTGTTCTCTGTAAATATGTGGCAAGCATCTCCGTTATTAACTTTGAATTTGAGTCCCTTGTGATTTGTCTGATAGTGATGCCTGTTCTTCGTTGCTGCTTCAGTATTTCACCTCCTGTGCTCAAACATTGTTCAGCTATGGTACCGAACAATCAGCTTAAATTGCACATTGGCAACTACAAAGTAATCAAGATTTTTTTTTCAGATTAAAACTAGGCTGACAGCTCCAAAGCAGAGGTTATGGTCTGCAGTAACAGTGGTGTGCATTAAAGAGGTCTTGTCCACATATTTATGCAATAGACCTAATAGCTCTAAATGAGCTGTTATTATCTATCAGTTAAGTAATATATACTGTTAAGAATGTAAGGATAAACCCAAAGAAATTATTGTTATCTGCTGCAGCAATTTTCATATTTTTATACTTCAGGAAACTTTTTTTTTCCTTAGAACAATTGCTTTTCTACTTGCTTAATGCAGTTAATAAGAAGCATAAAGCCAATACTGAATGACATGCTTAGAATATGCAAAGTCTGCACAAAAAAATATTTTAAGTTTAAAATATCATCTGTAGCTTATCTTGACAAGTTAGAGTTGTTACATCATGAATCTCATATTTATGCAATTATTTGGAACAGCAGCAAGAGGCATCACATGTAACTGAATTTTTCTTGGTTTGTGGGCATCCCTGTACCAGTGAGGATCCAGAGGATTGTTCACTTTACTGTGATCATGGTCTGATGTTCAGGTGCTAGCATTAGATTTATGAGTAGAATACCTGCTCTTACCACTCACCTCCTCCAGCTGTTTTAATGGTAGGAAAGATGTGTACCAAGAAATGCAGAGGATGGACTGTTGTGGTGTTGGCTTCTGTGCAGGGTGTATCTCTGGGAGAGGAGCTCTCTTAGCTTGCTTGTGTGGAAAGGTGGAGCGCTAGGTCTATGTTACAGAGAGCTTCCTTTATCATGGGTAAAAGGGGAATGTTGATTGTATATCTAGAGAACAATGAGCAGATTTGAGGGTGTTCCTAGTTGCCTTGTGTCAGTTAGTTACCTTTATGGTATATCACAAACCAGTTTGTGACTACAGCAAACAGGGATTAGACTGTTCTCACCTCTGATTCAGGATTTTTTATCATTTCCATAAGTGGCCTTCCAAGATACCTGATAGTTTCTAGATTGTGACACATAACTCTGAGACTAAAATCAATTAAGAGGAAATCTGAGAGGGTATGATACGAGAAGTGAAGGAAGTACTTGCATTTTTATCACAATCCAAGCAAAATCAGTAGATTGTAGGTTAAGTTTTGTGAATACCTATTTTTGCTGTTAGTCATTGCCACTGATGCCTTTGTTTAAAAAGACGGGGTCTAGACTCTGAGATTGCAAGGGTCTGTGTTCAAACCATGCAGACAACTTGACCGGTATCATCCTGAAGCATTAAATTCTGCAACAACATATGTCATTCATCTAACTAGTAGAGGGTTTCATAAAGACTATTTTAACATATGACTCTACAGAAAAGAAAAAAAAAAGTCCATCAAAGTTTTTGCAATTAGGGTTTGGCTCTCAATCCAAAATATTTATGAATTGACACTGATGTTGTAAGTCTCTTATGAAACATTAGTTCACAGGTTTAATTACTAAAAAAAATGTAATTTACAGAAGAAATAAGTTATGAAGGAATCAAACTTCATACAAGAACCCCTGGAAAACAAGACCACAAATGACAAAACATACTATTTAGAGCCCAGATGGCTGCATAAAATAAATAGCCATTTCCTCAGTGGAAGCATAGGCAATTTGGGTGTGTGAAGCTACAATTCCAGCAGAGATCCTTGGAACAGATGTTAATATTGTTTGTGCATGGAAACTTTAGTAAAAAGCAAGATGTTCAGGTAACATGAATGTAATGACTGAAAACCTCAGATTTCTTTGTCTGTAGGAGATATGCACTTAAAACCATAATGTGACTGTTGTAGCGCCTGGAACATAAATATCCATATGCATATTATGATGAACACATGGGGCTTCCTAGGATGTTTGAGATGTTTTGGTAATTTTCCTTTCGCTGTAAATGGTAGCCCAGTGAAATATTTTTAAACTAAGAAAAATTCAAGCTGAACCTAGATATAGATAGATAGGAATGAGTGCATATAGGCATAGATAGATAGAAGTGTATAATATCGTTACCTGTGTAGAGCAGAAACAAGAAACTAATGACTTACCTTCTTCATGTCAGATTGATTTAAAAACTGCCCTGTGTTAATGTGTTTGTCTTTAGCAAGTCTGTGTTATGATTTCTGATGTACCTGGCCAGGTTAAGTAACCCCCTAATTTTAATAGGAGCAAGCCCGAAGCATCTTTTCCTTAGATGCTTACATTCTTGACTCAAGCTTATCCTAAGAAATGTAAATGATGAAAATACATTTTCTGGAGGCAATTCTAAGAGTTTGTCAGTGGAATGAGTTTTTGCCACATATTAAGAAAGACGAGTGGCAATTTTGCAAAAAAAAATGTGCTTCCAGTTCTTCAAAAGTTCTTGTGATTTCTGTTGAGTGTGGTTCTATAGTCTCCTCTTTGACAATAGCAAGGCAAATCTCTTAGGGATTGCACTTGTGTAATGCTTTTGATGGTTGTTCCAGTTGAATCCTATTCCGTAGAAACCGTAAACACAAAACTTGTATTATGATTTGGTATGTCCTTGAGTGGCTAATGGGAGTGCTGTTTTTAGCTCCAGTGCATACAAGATCAGGTGGCAAGGTCTGTCCTTGTTTTGAAGCAGTACTGAGCTGCAGAGCATACACCACCTACCAAACAAGCAAAAACTTACATGGCTACATTAATACTGCTGGGACTAAGGGAAAGACTGCTATTTGCTCCATGAGTTTTGGGTGAGCTGTTTGGAGACGTGTGGGTTGCGGTGAAGTCTGACAAGTTGCTTTCTGCCTTCTCTTGTTTGAAAATACCTCCAGGAGAGGTTCTGTGAGGGCTTTGCACAACAGCCAGTGGTCAGAGCACACACCTATGCTATGAGAGATTTGCACTCAGTTTCTTGGCCTGGGGGGATTCAGCCCCCAGTAGGCTATTCTGAAACATGGATGTTCTGGGGAAATCTATCACCTACACAGCTGCATTCAGAATTTGATGAGGAAACAAGTGAGTTCATTACAGCAGGGTCAGCATTGATGCTAGTGTTCTTGAAATGTAGACTACTCCAAGGTTTAGTTACTAAGAATTTAGCATTCTGGGATGTGCAGAAGCTGTGGTATTCATCTTAGTAGTTCAGTATGCTCATTGTCATGGATGTTTGAGGCTTTCTGTTAACATCCAAGATTTGGGCTGATCACAGAATCACAGAACAATATGGGGTTGGAGATCATCTAGTCCAACCTCCCTGCCAAAGCACAGCCACCCAGAGCAGGTTGCATAGGAATGTGTCCAGGCAGGTTTTGAAGGGTTTTTTTTGGAGACAGAGACTCTACCACCTCTCTAGGCAGCCTTTTCCAGTGCTCAGCCACCCTCAAAAAAGTTCCTCCTCATATTTAGACAGAATTTCTTATGTTCGTTTGTGCCTATTACTTTTTGTTCTGTCCCTGGGCACCACTGAAAAAAGGCTGGGCCAACCCTCTTGATACCCCCCCTCCCCGGTCAAGTGTTCATAGGCATTGATCAGATCCTCCCTCAGCCTGCTTTTCTCCAGACTAAAAAGACCCAAGTATCTCAGCCTCCCCTTGTAAAGGAGTTGTTCCTGGTCCCCTGTTGTCTTGAACTACGGAGAGCCAGAGGGGTCACGGTGCTCCAGGTGGTGACTCACCGAGGCACAAAAGATTTCACATGTTTCCGCTCGGTTTCGAACCGAGGACCTTTCGCGTGTTAGGCGAACGTGATAACCACTACACTACGGAAACACCAGCTAGCGGAAAGTTCTCCCTGAGGTAAACCAAATACAAAGCCTGTAGCAGTTCTTGAAAGAAGAGATTCCATTCCTCCTTTCCCCTCAAAAAGACGAATATGGAATTCTACATCCAAATTTTGATTTTCCGATACTGGAACAATTTCAGTAAAGACAATTTGGTTTTTACTGTGTCGTTCAGAGCAGCACGTTTGTTACTCAAGTGTGCTTACAGTCTGCAAAATACCCTACTAATCTCCCACATCAGACTAAGTTAACTTATAAAAAGGAAAAAGAGAAAATATTCTAAATATCAAGGTCCTTTCATCCTTAATCTTTGAAGGGTATGTAAGCCGTTGCAGGGGATTAGATAGGACATATAGCAGAGAGTTTGTTAGCTCTGCTGGATGGTGCTGGAACTGCTCAACTTGAAACCATGTCCTCAACAGTTTGTGCTGAGCAGCCTCTTCCCTGAACAAGCAGCAAACACACACTCTCTTGGTAAAAGGAGGTTCTGGAATCTCTCCCCAGCCTGACAGCCTGGTTCTGAGTCATCTTGTTCAACTCGGTGACAGTGACTGAGCTCTGAAAGCATACTTAGTGCGACAGCAAAAAGCCTTTGTCTTCCAAGGCTTAGTGTCTCTTGGTTAAAGCTGGGGAATGGGAGGTAATTAAGAATCCTAAATCGTTCACTTGGCCACTCTCCTTCTGAGTAGCTCCATCTCTGCTACATTTTCCTCATCTGTAATAACAGACATGCCTGTGCAGGAAGCTGATATCTTCATCTAAAAGTCTAGTACAAAATACACATTTTCTAAGAAAGCATCCGAAATCTTTCCAAAAAGAAATAGCTTTACTTTATGCTAAATTTCAGCACCTCTAACTGTCATGTGATACTGCTTTTCTAACACACCTAAGTTAGCTGAGTCAACAAGCTAAACACCGCATATCCCAGTATTAATCTTGACACCTTTGTATCATAGTGTTACACTTCTTAACTCAGCTGTCAGCATGCAGTAAATGCATGTCAGCCCACACAGACTAGGGCTTAGTTTCACAAGGAGAGTATTCCCTATGCTCACTCTGAGAAATTCCATTTTTATACTCTTTTGACATTTACAGTTACAAAAGGCTGAGTTTGCCACTCTTATTGATTAACATCTAGTGCTAATCCTGTAATAAACAAACATTTTTTTTGCTGATTCTTCCTCTCTAAAGAATCCCTTTGTTAGATACAGAACCAAGAAGGTCTGCGGTCGTTCCTTCAGTTTCAGAGGAAATACACATCTTGCAACTCTTGCAACTGGGACACCTGTTAGTCTGAACAATGACACAATAAAA
Source organism: Scolopax mira (assembly GCA_004320125.1). Lineage (NCBI taxonomy): Eukaryota > Metazoa > Chordata > Aves > Charadriiformes > Scolopacidae > Scolopax > Scolopax mira. The sequence continues at coordinate 19,104 of BJBW01008536.1, read as the reverse complement.
TCAGGCTCAAATTGCTTTATTCAGTAAAGTAGATAAAGTCACAGAAAATAAAGTCACAGTAAAGTAAATTCTTGCTCTGCTCACAGCTGTTAGTTTAATAGAATTGCCTTTCTGGTGAGAAGCACAGCTGCTCCACCCCTGCCCTCAGCTGGCCATCTGCAGGGGCCAGCAGGGGGCTTTGGAGCTGCAGCAAGGCTTGTCCTAAGCAGCCAGGGCTGCTTTCAGAAATGTACTTAGTTAAAACATGCATCTAGAACTAAAGCAAGCTAATGAGTGTTTTGACCAAACCATGCTGGTACCCATTTGGTGGGAAGGTCAGACAAGAGCTGGGTTCATAAATTGCTCAGTACGTGTTTGCTGGTTGACCACTGGCCATCGCCTGTGGTGGATCTTGTTCTGCCCCTTAGTAATATCATACCTTCCTTGCTCCAAATAACCATGTATTCCCACAAGCTGGTAGAGCTCTGCAAACCAGACTGTTAGCCTTGGTACACAAGTGTTATTGGCATCTTATATATGCAGGTAATGGGTCCCACATCTTCACAGGTTTGATTAGTTGTGTGTAGGAATGCAGTGTTAGACGTGGATCCAATTCTTCAATTTGTGAGCATGATTAGTAGTGAAATATATAGGGCTCATGTAGGGCTTTTTCTTCCTCCCTTCACTTGGCATTTGCTTTAGAATTCCTCCTTCAATTTATGCCACACGTACAACAGGACTCTATGCCTTCATTTGCCATTTCTAAATGAGAACAATAAACTCCCTTATCTCACAGGGAAATTGCAAAAATAAGTCAATTAGTATATTGGAAATGGTCTGATACTGCACTGGCAAACATAATGCGTGCTGGTTTTAGAACTTGGTCTAAATAGTATGCAAAAAATAAGGCTCTAGACCAGTGATGAACAGTGACAGACAGACAAATTATTGAATCATTGCTCATTTAGTGAACGTGATTCCTGCTGTGCATTGGATGAAATTGGCCCTATGGGGAAAATAGACAGACTTGGATAATTCTTACAAAAAGAGGAATAACTTATGGTTGCAGAGACAACCTAAAATTTATCATTTCCTCATTTCTGCATGATAAGTGTGCCCATCCAACGACATTTCAGAAAATAGTGTGGGAGTATTTCATTTGGGTGATTTTCTAGCTTTTGAAAAAAGAACTGAATATGTAGCAATTCTGTAAGTATTCTGATACTGTAAGTATCTGTAATTCTGTAATTCTGATACTGTAAGTATCAGTTGATTGAAAGTGCTGAAATACCTAAATCCACAGAGATGTCCCTCTCTCCAGCTGAGAGATGCTGCCTGGATGGTATGCTATCACCCTCTACATGGGGAAATATAAGCTTTGTCACAAGAAAATGGAGCTTCTAACCTGATGGAAGAGGGAGTCTATAGTGGAAGTCATTGTATGTGGTGGATAGTCAGCAGTTTCCCCATCCTAGTTCTTTCTCACTTTTACCTTGGTGCAAGCAAGGAATGAAGCTTAGCCAATCTTTGATGAATAAATTGCTTTGTGAAAACCAGAAAGGATTATAACTCCCTAAATGCTGATGGATTTTTCATAGGGACAGCATGAAGTAGGCTTCTTTTAGATATCAAACCTTTTTTCAAAATGTGTTTTCTGTAATGGATTCATTTGGGATTTTTTAATGTTCAAGAAACCACTGCTAGAATTTCTTGACACAGATAAAATACTTTATTTTCCTTATCTCATCGTTGGAAAAAAGCAGAAATGCATTGGTTGAAATTCTCTGAAATGCCCACTGTGAAAACTTCAGCTCAAATAGTTATAATTGAGATAAATTTTAAACAGTTGAACACAGGGCCTTCTAATGAGAGGTGTCAAGGAATATTAATAATAGATGTTATTTCCAGCTATGCCTCTAATAATACATGATAGGATATTGAAGGTAAAGAGATGCAGGCACAAAGTGAGGCAAATGTATGTACTCATCTTTTACATTTTAATGGAACTAATTAATGAGGCTGGCATGCTTTTGAAAATGCTTTAATTTATTCTTTGATTTAAAAGTAGAAGTCTCTCATTAGTACGAAAATATCTTTTCTGAGTTATACGTCGTGAGTGTATAAAGTACTGATATAAACTGGGAATTTCAAAATTATTGTTTACATTGCGTACTGTTTCTGCATCATTCATTGTGGATTTACATCATAACTAGTTTGCTCTGTTTTCCCTGCAGTGAACTTGACTTGAAACTGGAAACTCCTCTGGATTTGACTGTTGCACCTGATAGCTTTTTTACCTTTAGCCATTGGCCATATGGCTTTTTTTTTTTTTTTTTTTTTGAGAAGGGGAAAAATTCTGCTTTTGTATTTGATTTATCAAATGGCTTCTTTTCAGTTTTGCTCAGTTTTATGTAAGGTGACCTTTGCATTTGTGGAATAGTATTTTGATTCTCAAACGCTGCTGTGGCTAGCTCTGAGTTTTATGCATATACCTTAATTTACATTATTCCCCTGCAGACCTCATTTGGGAAAAAAGGGTCTAGTGTAGCAGTTCCTCTTTAATGCTAGGTTCTGTAATTAGTTTCTTATTCTACTCACAAATTTGATAAAATGTTAATTGATATTAAATAGCGCGAGTGTGTGGGTGTAGGGTGTGTTCCCTAGCCAAAGCTGCATTCATAGATATAACAGGGGATGGCTCCAGAGGGAGAATGTAGCTGCACTTCTGCATAAATGCACAATTCTGAGGCACAATTCTGCCTCACTTTGATGGATTAAATTCTCCCCAGGCCAGAGGGTTTATGAGGTCTTTATATTACTAAAACATCCTGAAGCTAAAGCTAAAATCCTGCTGCCTTTCTAGAATTTTGTCTAGATAGTAAAGAAATGGAACATGTTACATTGGCATGGCACAGTCCTCTAGCTCCTACGTCAGTCTCCTGCATGTTGTTCTTCTCCTGCAGCCAGAGCAGGGCTGTCCTCAACCTTGGCTTGCTGTTCCAGCCCTTCTACTCTCCTGCCCTCACCTTTCCCCTATGTCTGATGTCTGCAAAACATTGGGGAGGGAAATCAGGATGTAAACGGAAGGGTTCCTGCTTTCTGCCAACCTGTTCAGCATTTGTGTGTTGGCCCTTCTTGTATCCCTTGAAACTGGCAGAGAAGAGAGGAGGATACTGGTGTGGTTGCCCGTTATAGAGCTCTGAGCTCAACCTCAAAGCAGCTGAAGCTGCTGCAAACTGAACAGAGGCTCATTGCTTTTAAGCAGTCCTTTTTCAGCTTTCTGCTACAAAAGGTAGCAGGCTCTGAAGGGCAGTTGCAGCCTTCCCTGCCCTTGCTTACCTCTGTTGTTGTGCTGGGAAGATGGTTGTAAACAGGGAGGAAGATGTTTCTTCTAGAAAGGCAGGATAAGATCCAGAGCATCTTGTTGGCTAAGTAGAGCAGATGGGAAGCATACCACTTTGCCCTCCTCAGCAGGTTAGAATCTGGTGGCTTGTGTATGAGATTTAATGTGGATATGAATAGAGAGAAGGGTGGATATAATAGAAGGGAAAGAAATATTTGCTCAAAACAAAGCTTACAGAATTATATGCTCTACTGATAAATCACTCCAAAAATACTTCCTTGTTGAGACTCATTTTTCAGTTTCCTTTGACGGCAGCTAGTGTCCCAATTTGAAGGGCGCTCTGTGGAGTTCACTCCCACTATTCCTCCCTTTCCCAGCAATGTTACATCTCCCAATTTTACTAATGCAGAAGTCTTCCTTGTGCAAAGGAAATAAATTAGCAATTTAGAAAAGTGGACCAGAGACAACTCATCAAAGAAGGGTCCAGAGCTGTGTGAGTGGCAGCATTATCTTACAAGTTCTATAAATACTTGATGTCACCCTATGCACATCTTCCTTGGATTTTGCATTTATTTCTCCCTGCATTATATACACCTACATGGGTAGCAAAATATGAAAAAGAGGAGACAGCAGAGATTAGGGCTGGAAACATTTTCACAGCAGTATCTTGTCAGTTTTCCAGCACACTCTGACTTATCGAGATCCAAACACTCACAGCTGGTGCATATTTTAATGCCAAATGACTGGCATGGCTGAAATTGGAATTCACAGTCTGTCAATGCACTGTACCAGCACATTTAGTCAGCACATTGCTTTTGTGTGACTCTTTTAAAGTTAAGTTACATTTCAATGAGGGTATTTTTATGGAGGCACTGTGGACTTGCACGGAAGAGTGTGTGGCTTGGTGTGCCAAGCGGCTGTATGTCTGATTAAAATTAGAAGTAAAATAACATGAAAAACCCTGCTAATTTACTGCCCTAAAATTGTCAATTAGAGCAGTGCCAAGCAGCCTGGCAAGAGCTCCAATTCTTCCAAAAAGCAGAAGAGCAGTGCCAACTATGAAGCAAAGCAAAGCGGAGGAAATATTTGTCAACTCTATCCAATAATTGGTCATGTAATAATTGGGCAGTAAATTCTCCAACCTGAGTTGTTTGGCTGAATGTTGGAACAATGCCTGGTTTTGTGGGGATTTTGGGGGACATTCTTTTGTTTAGCTGGGTTCTTTTATTATTAAATTTTTAAAACTTTCCATCAGTGCCTTCTTTTTTCATCGGTGTTGTGATGGGTTGCTGTGTAACTTGGTGCTAAGCTGCACGGTCTACATTGCCATGCTTCCTGAACAGCTCAGTATACAATGTTGTGCTGTCTATGAAATTTGAAATAATCATTAAATTCTTGCAATAACACTAGAGGTAAGAAGTGTTTTGTGATAAAGGTGCTTCAACAGGGTGACAGCTGATGTATATCAGTCCTCTGAAATTCAGTGGCCAGAGAGATAAAGCCATTTCCCTTTTAGGAAATTCAGTTCAATTCCGTATTAAGATGATATTCCCTGAGAGTATCAGTGTAGGGTGAAGTTCCACCTGAGGAGGGGTATCCTCTAACACAATTATTGAGATTGTCAGCTGTAGGGGGGCGCCTTTGGGATCCTCCTTCTAACAATATTGCTGGAAAGGATTGTGTGGTGCAATGCTGTGGTGTTTGGGGTTAGGATCTTACAGCTTAAGAAGGTCCCAAACACTGTCTAAATTATTCTAGAGTCATGGAGCAACTCAGATTTAGTTCATTAAAATTCTTGGTAGACTATGAAATTAATTGAATCCAATTCAATTCAATGGAAGCAAGATCCCACGATGAGAGATGCTTTTGAACTCTCCAGACCTACAAGAGTTTTCATTTTTTTTTCATGTGATCCATATGTTTGCAAACAATTATCACACTGGATTAGTTTGACACAGAGGGAGGCAACAAATCAGCCAGTACTTCTATTTTAACCCAGATTTTGTGGGCCTTTATTTAATTACTTGCTTTCTTTGCTTTTGATTTTTTTTTTTAATCTTAGATTTTGGTTTATTTTAATGGTTGCAATAGATTCAGACTCTAAGGATAAACAAAACAATATATAATAACTTGGTGGTTATTGGTTAATTAAACATCTTAGCAAAAAAAGTTGTGGGGGAACAGTACAGAAGGTACATTATGACTGTATCAAGAAGTAGAGCTAAGTCCAGGCAGTTACTGAAGAACATGTGAAAAACCAAATGAGCATCAGGTAGCACAGGACACTAAATGGAACAACAGAGGAACCCAGGCCAACACTGTCACGTGCTGCACTGGACAGGGTGAATAACCTTTGCCATTAACTTCTTTCCTTCCTGGTGCAAATTTGTGCAAAAAGAGTGACAGAATGACATGGTCAAAAACTGAAATAAGCAGGGAGGGGAGACAAAGGGAAAGGACTTCAAATTGCCACAGAAAAGTATCTGGGTTTTGGTTTGGTTTGCCTTTTTTTTTGGTCTCCTTGGAGGAGCCTGGTCTGTCAAGAGCTCTTGCCTCAAGAACTAGTGAGGTTCAAAGCTGGGACCTCAGCAAGACCTGAAGTCTGGCTACTTTGTAACTTGAAAGAAAAAAACAAAGTTCCGTGTCAATTTTTTTCCCCTGAGGTTCAGAACATGTGAACCACAAACTCTGGGTGGTCTTAAGAGGTGTTTCACTACTACCTACAGTAGAAGCAAGATCAGATCATGAACAGTGTATTTTACCGGTATTATCAAATGCATTAGCCATAGGGAAAAGAAAAATGCCAATGCTATAGCATGTGGTACTTAGCCTACATTACCAGCTTAGACTGGTGCTTTCCAGTATTATGGAACAATTTGTTAAGGTATGAAATTGTGAGAAGAAATTGATGAATTATTTTGCACCCAGTGGTTGTAATTAAAAAAAGTAATACTGAATTTAAGAACAAGTTTAGGATCTTTCACAAAGACATCTCTGGTGGTCAAGAAAAGCTGAAGTAGCACAAGGACCAAATCGTCCATGTTCTCCACTTGCAACCAGCATGTTTATTTCTTGCAAGGCCCATCCTTGTTGAGTGCAGAAGGAATAAGCTCAGAAGACCAGGCCCCTACCAAATAATCTGGGACAGCTGCATGTTTTGGTATTAAATTCAGTGGGAGCAGGATTAGGACCATGATGGGTCAATATAAAATGAAATGACATTTTGGCTTAAGCATTTGCATTTTACTCTTCATTCCAAATTCATGTTGCCTTAAGGCTCTTGTTCCAGCACTGATTTGAAGACAGGATATATGCCAACTGCAGTTCTTTACATGTCAATGGTACTGCAGATATTTAATGAAATTTAACATAATTTATTACCAGTAGAGAGCAGTCTGAGATTAGAATTAATATTGGGCTTAATATTAATATCCCTATTGCATGAGGAAAAATATAATGATTGAGCCATACACACGATACCCAGTGTAGAATTAAACTGATTAATTTTTAAACATACATCATATGTACTTGTGAAAGTAGCTTATTTTTGACAGTTGTATGTTTAAAGAGCAAACATTTGAAACTTCTGAATACATCCTAAAATGAAAGGAAACATGGTAGTGTACTTTAAAGTTTAAATTTTAAATGTGGGACTTCTGGACTTCATTTTTCTATCTTTCCCTTACCTTGTTCATAAACAGATCTGTTGTAAGTAGTATTTACAATAAAAGAGTAAAGTTATCTTTAGTTTCTAAGCTTGAAACTTGCTTTGATAAGCAGAGCATTACATGTTACCTTCATTTCAGTTTCTTAAATTATTTTTATTAATCTTCAAATTACAAACACGAGGCCTGTTTTTCATCAGTAACTTCATAAAGTGTTTCATTCATACTGTTGAAAGATGTAAGAAGTACAAATCATTGCCAAAATCAATAAACTGAAGTATTGACTTTCAATCCTGTCCTGTTTAGAAGGCATTAATCTAACTACTAAATCACGTCATCATTACAATTCCATCTGTCTTGCAGTTTTCATTGTTTTTCATACCATATCTTCTAATTACATTACTCCTCTTGTACTTAAAGGGCTTGTTTTCAAATACTGGTTTGTTTTTTTGTTTCACCCTGTAACATAGTCAATGCTCTCATTTTACTGCATGATCCAGCAGACAGATGGGGCTTTTAAGGGTAAATCTCAAAAATCTTTAACTCCTCAGTTTAATCTTTCTGGAGGTAAGAACAGCAGCTTACCTAGCTGTATCCAAAGAGAGATAGGTTTATTCTGTACGATAAGCTTCAGGGCCTGGAGCTGGATTTACATTGATTATTTATTTTATTTTATTTTACTTTATTTTATTTTATTTTGTTTTATTTTTCTTAGGCTCCCATACTCTTATGAATGCACCTCATCTCTTGTTCACATTTCTTGTGGTTGCATGGCTGGACATCCATGCAGTTCCTTGTGCCAGGATGGTCTGTCATTCTTTCCCAGTTGGGAAGAATTCTCCTGCTCTCTGCAATGAAACAGTAAGCAAGGAACTGCAGGGCTCTGCTTAACCCACCTCTGCACAGTGCAAAGATACCAAATGAAGCTAAAGCACAGCTGAGACCTAGTCCCATATACCTAACACAGGTTCAAAACAGAAATAAGAACATGGCAGAGAGGTTTATGTATGGATGGTCAGGTGGTTCAGGCAAAAGAAAGCATGTAGGAACAGAACTGAATCAAGAATGTGAACACCTGTCTCTGGAGAGATGAAACAGTAGGTGTATACTGTATATATTCATTAGTGTAGGAACAAGTAAGTGTGTGACCCATCCCTCCAAATGTCTAACCCAAGTCAATTCTTTTCATTACTGAAAGCCTTTAAGACCTCTCCAACAAAGTTCAGCTTGCTTACAGCTTCACCAGGCATTGACACACAATGTGGGTCTACAAGAATCTTTCTAAGTGTTAAAACTTACTGATAGTGAAAACTTCACTAAAATGGACTAAGTCCTTAAAGCTGTGGAAGGTGGGCATGACATGTCGGCAACTAGATGTTGAAATGGTAAGGGAAATCAGTCTGAAATGAGAATCTGAGTCATTCTGTGGCTGTCCATAGGACCCCAGTGGATCAGTTAGAGGAAGAGCACAGATTAGAGATATGTTGAGTTGTATTCTTTTATTTTGCTTTTTGTGTACGCTTTTATGAAAAACAGTTGTGAAGTAGCTTAATTTTAAGGGGGCAACAAAGTGAAGTTCTAAAGGAGCATGGTTATAATGAAAAGAAAACCCAAACATTAAGGGAACTAACAACGTTCTGGTTACAGGCTGAATCAAAATTCATCGTTTGGCCCACCATTATTTTGTATTTTGGTTGCTGCACACCAAGAATGTACTGTGCTTGATTTTTGGGTCTGTGTTAAATTGATATATATGCAAACACAATTTTGAGATGGCAAGATCTTTTTACCTTACCACCAAAAGTACTGGTGGGGCAGAGATACCAAGATTGGAAATTCTGCATATTTTAACTGTGTCTGTAGTCTTTCACTAATATGCTTTCTAACTTTTATTTAGAAACTAGCTTTATCACAGTTCAAACTTCTCTTCCAGAATGTGCTTGATATACTTAAATCTCTTTCTTAAAATCTATACATCTATAAATAATCTCCAACCACTTTTGATTCTGGGCCTCTTGTTTATATCTTAGTAGGTTTTCCTATTTGAATGATATAAATAACCAAGGCAGAGACCCAGTTTGCAAGAGCCTATCTGGGTCTTTATCACTGAACAGAAGCTGTCACTTCATGGGTGCGGTTCACTTGTTTCTTTCATGTATTTCTTGCTCTAGCGTCAGCCAAGCCTCATCCCATGAGAACTTGTGGTTGCTGTTTTTCTCATTGCTTCCTTATCTCAGGTTCCAGGGTTGTCTTTTTTTAGCTCTCTTGTTGTGTTGCAATCTCTCCACAAACTCCTTGCAATACAGTGCAATAGGGCAGTTGGGGGGCATTGTTTGACTCTGTATCTTGGCTCAGATACATTCTACCTCTCTGGTTTTGTGGAATAATTGATAATTAAAGATGAGAGGCTTGCTGCTGTGGCATAATGTAAGAATACTTTAGAATCAGAAAGCAAACATCACCATACTCAAGAGGAAATGAAAGTTCAAGAATGTCCGCATTATTAATCACTCACATTGTTTCTCTCTGTGACAAAAATAAACTGTATTTTCTATGACTCTGCATGAATATTTACATTTTTTTAAAAAAACGGTGCATTTTTTTAACACAGTTTCCTCTTAATGGCACTGTTGTGCTCCAGATGCTTATACGAATCTCACTTGAGGAAAAAAAGATTTATATTTAATTTCCCCAGGATTAAAAGAAGAAAATATGTTTGAAATGTTTTGCTTATATTTTATTTGTAATTTGTAGATTATAAATTCTTGGAGATAGAGATTGCCTTCTATTCTATGCTAGTAGGATACCTAGAACAATAGTGTCATTGTAAGTGACTATAGGTGAATAAGCATTGAAGCCTAATATTTCAACAGCAACAGTACTCAAAATGTGTTTTGAAAGATGATATATAAAGACTATTGCAAGTCTGTACTTCGTAAACAATATAAAAATAAAATTATGACACTTCCCCTGCCTCTCCTGTGCCCACATAGTCAAAGAAAACATAAACCCATAAACCTAGGGAAAACAGAGTTAGAAAATACTGTGCTAACAAGAAATAGTGTGTAGTAACTTAGTTTTACACTTGTCTGTGCGCATCTTAATCTAGCTTTCGGTTAAGGCTGAATATGATATTTCCTCAATTGTAAAATGACATTGAGGCATGTTTAGCATAGTTTTATTTAAACGTGGGATATAAATAGTGCACATAAAACCAAGGTTCATGGCAGGAATTGCAGTTCAGGAGGCTGGGTAACAGAAACAGAAACAGTTTTGGACATGGAATGGTGGACTGGGTTCTCAAGCCTGTGCTAGGAGACAAATGTTGCACCTAGTGGCCGAACACAGCCAGCTTCTCTGCTGACTTTGCTCCTCTGGTGTCAGCATCTCATTTGCAGATTGCAAACATATAAGCTTGGGGGAAAGCAAAGAAGGAAGAGGAAGCAGGTTACAAAGTTCCTTCCATGGGAAAAGCTCTTTTTCCCCCTGCATACCCACCTGAACAGCGCGAGCAGAAGCACTGCCAAGCTCAAGAGATTATGTCAGGGCTGAGCTGAAGAGCAGCTGCTATGTGTAGCCTGCTGCTCTGTCAGCGTGGAGAAAATCCAAGAAGAAATACATGCTGGATTTATTGTAGCAGTTCCCCCACTTCCCGTCTGTGGTATCTGTCCTTGTCCAAGATGGCCAGCCCCTTTCACGGTTGATTGACCTCAAGGGAACTGTACATCTCTGGAGAATTGCATGTCTCCTTCATCTTTCTCCAACTCTACTCATCAATTAGCATGCCAATAAGTATTTTCACTCTGTGGGATATTATCTTTATGGACTGCACTTTTGTGTATGGCCCTTCCTCCTTACTTTGGCAGTACAGCCTTCTCCCCATGCATATTTTCTCCTTCCTTCCTGAGGAGTTTCCCGAAATAATGAATAGAAACAGGAAGGCACTTACGGCCTCTTTTCCCCTGCCTTTCACTGAAAAGCATTAGGACTTTTTACACAGTGACCTTGAAGTAGCCTTCCCTTCCCAGTTCAGACTGGTAGTGGTGATTGATGTACCTTTGAGGGGGGGCAAAGGTAAAGAGGAGGTGAAATAATAAAAATTATATAAAAAAACAGGGGGGGAAAAAAAAAAAAGAAAAAAAAATCTGGTGTAGGCTGAGGAATTCAGAGGTGAAAAGAAAAAAAACCAACAACACAAACCAGAAAAAAAGCCCCAACCACAAAAAAGCAAGGAACCCAGTTCACCTGTATACGTTCAAATGTCTGTGAATAGCTACCCCATGGAGGTGTGATTGCTCTGTATTATGCTCTGCAGGTCAGAGTCACTGGATGACTGAGAGCTTGCAGTCAGATGCCTGGGGCTTCCTCTTCCCACAGAAGCAGTAGGGAAAGAAACGAGTTTGGTTTTTTTTAAAACCAGAAAATTATAGTTTTTTCTACAGGCTTATCTTAAAATGTTACTCCTATCAGTATCAATAGAAGAGGCTTGAGTAAATTATGGCCATTTTCAGGAGTGCACACTTATCCAAAGGTGTTCAGCTTCACTTTTTTGTTGAGTTCCTGCTGACAAAACTGTACTGTGTAATGGCTGAATGTCAATCACCAGCGGATGCTGTCGTGTTCAGCGGAAAGTACTGAGCAGCTCTAAGAGGGGGCGTTTAAAACATGAGCAGCCTCAAGGAATAACCAGTGTGCATTGCTCGTTCTGGTTTTGAGTTTGCTTTTCTACTTTATTTGCTTGTTAATTCCACCCTCTAAACTGCTCTGTTTAAAAGCATATTTAATAAAATATCTGTTTAAATGTTATGGTAATGAGAACATTATACAGTTTCAGAGCATGTCAAGTATCAACATATAAGTCAGGTAGTTCAATGCATCTTTGAGACATGAAAAGATTATTTTCCTTAGACAATGAGGACAAAGCTGACTAAATGACTAATCAAAGTGCTCGTGTGGGTCCGGCAGAACTGTCTTGTGAGCTTGCCTCAAAATCAGTTCATCACCCTGTCATGAATATCAATTAAATATAATCTTTTTCATTTCCTACAAACAATGTCCTTTGAATTGTCCTGATTTTGTGGGCTTGGGCTCATTTATGTTTTATCCAGTTCTACACTAATATGTAGGGCCTTTGATGGCTCCCACCTCCTTTTGTGTTAACAGCTGCATTGCAAGTAAGTTAAATACTTTTAATTCCTCCTCCTTGCCTTGACCTGACTCCATACTGGCTTTCCTGATTTACTCTGGATTCTTGATTTGCCTGTTGTAAGTTCTAGCTTTTCTATGAAGGAACTACAGCTGACCCTGCTCAGTTCTTGTGGGAGGTGGTTGTCTGCAAGTCTCAGACCAGCAGCCTGGATTTAAAAGCATGCAGAACAAGAGCTCTGATTATCTTCCTTATCTTAAATACAGTCTGGGATGTTCACATGCCTGTCACCAGTATGAAGAATTTATTTGAATTACTGAAACTGTCTCCTTGTGAAATGCAAGGAACATTCATGTTTGCCACTCTCTTCTCTTCCCACTGAAGCTTGCATTTTTGAAACTCACTTCATTATGCATGCTCTATGGAGAACCCTTCAGAAAACAATTATATATTATCTAAGGTATCATGACAAATGCTGCATACAATAAAAGGCATGAATGCCTCCTTTCTTGATGCCTTGTATTGCAGCTTTACATCCAGATGGATTTCCTTATTGTCATTGCACATTAAGTTCAAACCCATAGGGATTTTTCCACTAGACTCTTAACTCTTTCTGGGTCAGTTCAGTGGGTGTTTTCCTCCTGCAGCTTTCCAAGTTCCCGTTGAGGTGTTTGTCCTTCATCAGTTCTGTTAAATCAGATTCTTTATGTGGGATCCAAACAAAACAACTTTTCCTCTTTCTAATCTAGCCAATCTATTCTCATGGTGATACTTTTCTGAAAGCAGTGGTGAGCAGACCTCTTAACATTTTACAGAGATTAATGAATTAGTCTTCTCAATGTCCCCCAGAGGCAAGAAAGCTTTGTGCAAAAAAAGGAAACTGGGAATCGAGAGAGATTAATGGATTTGGTGAAGATTACAAGGGAAGTAGTGCCACAGAAGTGACAAGCTCTGATTTAGCTCACAGTCCTCTCCTCACATTAGGAGTCATCTTGCCAGGAAAAACTGCTGGTTTTGTTCTTAGTAGTGTGTTTGTTATTTAACACAGAATATAGCCCATGTGTCTTCTTATAGAGGAAAATAGGAAACTATTTATCCATTCCTGAAGAAACAGGTAATTTAAGGCAGTAGCAATTACCAAACACAAAAAGAGATGTCTTTTTATTTACAAGTGTCCAGGGGGAGAAAGTAAGAGGAAAAAAAATAAAATCCATGAGTTCATCTCGCAAGATGACTCATAATAATGGAACAAAAAGTCATGTGCCCAGACAGTATGCAGAGCTGCATATATTAAAGGTTCCTCGTTCAGTATTGGATACATTGGAGCAAATGTTACATGTAACTGTAATAGCTCCACCATGATAGCTTTTGTTGATGTTGAGGATAAGGCCAAGTTCTGCTGTGCACTTGCACGCCCTTGAGCTATTGAAAAACAAGATTTTTCTCTTTCCCAGTGCATCAGGTTTGTCCCGGGTAGATAAACAAATCAGAAAAAGTTTCTTGTAGTAATAGAGAGAAGAAGACCAACTATTATTCATACATCACTGAGCATCTTCTACTCTCACTTATTTGAAAGTGTTTTTTCACATAAAGGGACTGTGTTTTATCAGTTCTCAGCATCATTGTGTTGAATACAATTTAGTATACCCGATATAGAAAAGGAATGTGCAGTTGAAACTTATCTCAGGTTATAATTTGTTCTGACCTGTTACTACATATTGTGACCCTCATTATTTACACAACATTTTTTTCTTTTTGAGGGCTTGAAGAAGCTTAAGAACACCATTTCTTTCCATGAAAGCAGGATTAGGCTGAAGTGATGCAGTCTACTTTGTGGTGATTTTTAAATTGCCTTTTCAAGTACATCCAATATTAATCTGTTTCAGAATTCTGTCAGCATTTAGGTTTCAGGTACTTTTATGCACAATTCTTCCTCCATTTATGCAATTCCTGTACTGTTTCTTGCACCAGGGATGCAAATCAGCACCACACCCCACAGTCTCCATATTCTCCAAGTTGTCTAATTCTTGTACTATTTTGACTTTCTCAAATTTTTTTTCTTTTTTTTTTCTGGAAGTTTTGGTTAGTTTATTCAACTCGCCAGACTTTATTGCAGCTTATTTTAGTGTCAGCCTGATCCAGATGAAGTGTTCATTTACTAGCTCTGCTGTCCAGCACAGTTAATTTCTCAACCCAATCTACCCTGTTTTCAACTGAGACTATAGATTTTTCCTCTTTTTTTTCAGCGAGTGCATCTTACCATGAACTACTACTGTACTTTCCCTCCAGCTTTCTTGTGATTTGTCCCCATACTCTATTGTTGCTCCCTTTAAAAAAGGCACAAGCAAACTGTACTGTGGTCCTTGTGCCAGTGAGAAGCAAAAACAAGCAAGTATCAACTTTCATCTTATATTTTCCTTCAGTTTTGTCTCCCTGACATTTCTTTCTCTTTGTTGTTCATTTTTCACCTGTGTTGTTCAGTATTTTAGTTTTTTCAAATGTGTCTCATGACAGGAATGAAAAATGTGTTTTCTGAGCAAGGCCACAGCTGAAACCAGCTGTGTGGATACTGCCTAAACCGCTGAACTCACAGGAGCCGGACAAAATAATTACCCACCCTTCTCCCACTCCTCCTTCTTGTTCCATGCCCCTTGCAGGGAAACTTGGGGGGAGGTGGAAAGATTGGTGACACATGAAAAGCGTTCATGGTCGTGGCATGGCTTGTGGCTCTCTCCTGGCAGCAGACCGGGCTCGGCGGTGACACGCACACGCGTGTCCCCAGCCCGGCCGGCCCCGCGGGAGCTGGCCGAGGTGCTGAATTGTGCTAATTGTGCCACCACGTCTTTCCTCTTGACACAGGTAGAGGTTTCTTTTTGTACTGCAGTGGCCCGACGGCAACGTTAGATCAGTTCATGTCTAGAAAATGTGTATTTGAGATACTAGAGATATTAAGGAATGGGCACTTATTTAATAATATTTTTTTAACCTGTCTAGAGAGACACTTTATGCAGAGAACTCTGAATATGTTAGATATTTTACTTGAAAATATTTCTCATAGCTAGTTTTCAAGCTTAGTGAAGTGGCAGTTGTTTGTTTGTTTGCTTGCTTGCTTGCTTGTTTTTCAAAAAGGAAAAAAATTTAAATTTTCTAAGCGTATAAGGATATCCAAAACGTGCAGCACCTTAACTGACTATGAAATGGATCTAAGCAGTTGCTTTCAGAAAACATTTATTGTATATTTGATGCCCTACTTTTTTCAGGTATTAGGAAACTATTTGTAGTAATATAAAGGTATCTTTAGCAGTAGAAAGTACTAAGCTGGATCTTCTCTTGCCCCGTGAAATAGTTCTGTCATCGCATCTAAGCAGTATGCTGTGATCTTGTAAATGCTTGAGGTCACAAAATAATTCCATAATACCTTGGAACGAGAATTTAGCATCCTAAAGTATGGCGAATATTCAGGGAAATATTGATCCACCATTCATGTATGTGCTGTATAACTGGGATTTTCAACCTAAGAGGCTAAAATTCATCTTGCCAACATTTCATTTGTACATCTCAGCCAGCCTGAGAGATGGGTATTTACTACACTGATCTTGCATGGAGTTGTGATAGTTACAGAAGGGTGATGCAATGATCTCCTTGTCAAGCAGTGCTGCTAACGGAGTTAGAACACCTTTATTTCAACCCCATCCATGGTAATATTGCCCAATTACTTTAAAAATACATCACCTGTGACTACAGTACATCAGTAGCAAGTCGGAAATAGCAGCCTGACTCAGATTCTTCTGCTTTACTAATTACGTTTTCACTTCATAATAAAGAATGTACCTGAGGGAACTGTAACTTCCCCAGTCTAGCTAACTAATTTTTTATTCCTTATTCAGCTATGATTCTGTCCTGAGCTTTTGTAATTTTATTTATTGCTATGCTTATTTGTAAAAATGAGAAAATCGATAGAGTATTGGGGGAAGGGATAGAAAAGAAAAGGAACAAAATCACTCAGAAGAATTGCAATAAATTTACTGCAGGATAGAAAACTAGAGACAAAAAGTAGATAAATGCTTGATGATAAAGACTGAAGGCAAAATCTGAATCACTCATTGATTCATTGTGTCTTTTCTTCAGTATTTATAGAGACCCAAACAAATAAGATAAAGGGAAGAGATAATCCCAGTAGCCTAATGAGAATTTTACGGTCACCATAAAGATCTACCTTCTGAGGACTGAGCACAGTGATGTGCTCTATAGATTCATATTTAATAATGGGCTAGAGGCTGTTGTGGACTCATCTGGGCATTAGCTTAGCTTAGCTGTCTCTGGAAACCTCAGCAGCTGTAGCTTGAGCTAACTCCAACATCGTGGGAATTTTTTAGGATTTTTAACTCTGATTTGTTTTAGAAATGAGGTGATGTGACCATCCCATAGAACCCCCTTTCTATCCTCCTCCTATTAGCTGGATGAGGTATGGTTACAAGTTTTATTAAAGTTCATGGAGAAGAAGAGCATTATGATTATCCCACTTAAAATACCATCTGGATTCTGAGTTTCAACGAGACATTTTCCAGAAAGCGGAGGGATGTGAATGCCCCAGTCCTTCATGTGACAGTTTTAGTTAAAGTCTACATCTGTCCAAGGACAACAAATCAGGAAGTCAGTCTATGTTATCTCTGCTAAACAGTTACAGTACTATTTGGGAAGATTTTCTGTGTGTTATTTTTGTTTGTTGTGTTAAGAGACGAACTTGTATATTTTAATTTTTTGAGATTAGTTTGTCTTTTAGGGAATCATACTTTTCAAGAAGGTCGAAAGTCAATATTTGTTTGCATAGCTTTGCATTCCTTTTCACTGAGGTGGCATATGCGGTCATCAAAGGAGTAGACAATCCTTGGCCTGAATAGCTTGCAGACTGCAGAGACAGACAGCCAAAGTAAAGAGGAAATATAGGCTTTGAGATGTATAACTACTATGGTAACTGGCAAAGTTCTGTTGGTGTTTATTGTTTGCAATGGACCACTGCCAAGTTACAGTTTTTGCTTGTGAGCAAAACAAGAAATGAAAATTTTTTTCCTGACTGGTGCAGAAGAGGCACTTTCCAAGATGAAAAGGCAGAGAAAATTTAACTGAAGATGTAAATCTTTTCTTAGCTCTTCTATTGCTGTTCTGCTGGTTTCACCCCCTTGCAGTACATTCTCTTTTTCCCAAGTCCTCAGAATATCTCTTAGGTCCTTGAAAATTTATGATGGGAGCTGCTGAGCAAACCAGTAAGCAGAAGTGTCTTCAGATGTTGCCATGTGTGGCTTCACTGTGAACTGCTGTCTCCTTACAGGCCCTGGCCTGGAGGAGTGTAAGAGGAAGGCATATCAGTTTCTCTAGAAAGGCTACTGTTTTGCATAGAGTAGTTGGTAACATTGAGCAAATCTCTTGGTCTCCCAAGGATTTCGTTTTTTCTTTATTCTTAACATATTCTTTTTCTCATTATCTGTGCTTGGCTTTTATATAATAAACTGTTACTAGTTTAGGGACTGGATCTAAAAGACTGCTTATTTTCCTTGCTTGGGCACCCTGATTCTACAGCTGAACCAGAGGTCTTAGTTTCCACAAGATTCAAATTGGATTTTTATTCAACAGGCAAATAATTTAGAGGGTTTCTCTAATCTCTCCTACTCTGGCTCATTAAGTGCAAAAGAATTGTCACTTCCACTCACCCTCATTGCAAAAACAGCCTGTAGTAATTTTGCATATAGCTTGAAGGCTGCTTTTGTTCCCCAAAATTAGTTTACGTTTAGCCTGTATTAGTTATTCCCCTAGATACCGTGTCCCAGACAGCCCGGTATTCAAGAGTCCTTGCAAGTACAGAATAATAACACCAAAGACTCTCTACAAAGACCTCATTGTAAGACTAAAAGGATTTCCTGTGAATAAGAGCTACACATGGACTTAACATGCTGGGAGCAAGAACATACAAGGAGAAACCAACTACATAGTGAAGCCAAGACATCATTACTGTTTTTTAATGATTTCTTTGTAGATGGGGAGAAGAGGTCTTTTCCCAAAGAGCTCATGATAATACAGCATAGCCAAGAACACAAGGGAGAATGTTGTATGGAAGGAAAGAAGGGAGCCTCGGAGGAAGAGAGGAACCTCTGAGCTTTCTCTGTCTTTCTGTTCTTTGCTACTCATTTAGATGAGTTGTGAATGTAGCTGATAGGCAATGCACACTGCCTTTTCTGCAGAGAGGGATTCTAGTGGGATATAATGGTTTCTTAGTCCTACATTATGGTGCCAGTTAGTTCAAAGGGGTAGCAGAGCACAACTTAAAGTAACATCATTCTTAAGCCATACGCCATAGGACTGCTCACTAAAGCAGGCAATGAATGCCTGTAGGAGTCTCCAGTAACCAATCGCAGAACTGCATGGATGGTGGTATGTATTTTATACAAACTTTTTCTTAAGAAATACAAAAATAATCATGATAAATGGCAGTGGAAATAAAAGGGGAAAATAGTAGACACTCAGAAACAGATGTTGATTTTGTTAAGTTAAACTGAAAAATATCTTTACACACACCCTCTCCCCCCCAAAATCACTTATTTACAGCATTTTTTCCTCATATGAATGTTACACCTTGGATAGCTTTAAATAAGTTCACATATGTATCAACAGGGAATTTCATTGTTATCATACATCATACAAGACAGGAGTAACTTCAGCCTGATAATACATAAGGGACATGAAGATTTTGGGGTCAGCTTTCTCATATTAAATATTACTAAGCTTATGCAATTTTGGAAAGAATTAACATTCAATTCAATATGTCTCAGATAGTAGAGGAAGACTGGTGCTCTTTTTGTAGTGTTTTAAACATGAAATAAAAATTAGCATTGTATGCTCTGTGCAGTATAGACTAATTGCTCAGTTCCATCAATAAGGTTGGTGTCGTGGTTTTGACCGAACTGACCAACCAGAAC
>BJBW01008535.1:49757-60702 GCA_004320125.1 Scolopax mira | reverse complement strand
GGCATTGGAACAGGCTGCCCAGGGAGGTGGTGGAGTCACCATCCCTGGCTGTGTTTAAGGGCCGTTTAGATACAGTGCTAAGGGACATGGTGTAGGGGATGACTTTGTAGAGTAGGGTAGATGGTTGGACTCGATGATCCCAAGGGTCTTTTCCAACCTAAATGATTCTATGATTATGGAATTTGTACCTTTAAGTGCCATACAAATGACAAAACTTAATTCTTAGATTGTTCATAAGAATCAGAAAAGAAAAAAAAAAGAGATCCATTCAAACTGATAACATTCATTAAATATCCATGGAAATCCAAAACAAATACATTGCCTAATCAAGATGAAAGAACAAGATTACTTCTGATGTTTTAATCTGAAAAATAAATAGTTTGGTATATTGATAGGACTTAATTATGTCCTTTCTTACTTAAATGACTTTCTGTATTAAAATTGTAGATATTAAATTATGCTAAAGTAAAAAATTCTTTATCATTATTTAACATTTCTTTTGTAGTTGTGAAACTTTTGTGAGGTTAGTCCATAAATCCACATCAAGCATTTTAATACAAAGGATGTTGACTTAAACTCATCATCTGCTTAATCAACAGTTTTAGTTTATTATCAGAAAGCATCAGTAACCTTGATATACTTTATCTTAATTTATGCTTTCGTCAAATAGGGAAATAAATAATAAGTGACATTAGAAATGCATTGCAAAATGTGCACCAGGAAAATAATTCAACTACATTTGGACACAAATATTATCTTCATGCAACTAAACACTGACAATAGCACACTCCTTATCAGAGCCTATTCCTGTTGCAGGGCTGTAAACATCTACTCCGTCTCGAATTATGATTCTAGTTGTACCTACAGTTCCACCAGGTTATACTTTACTCCCAAAACCGGTACTATCATACAGAGGTATCTTTTCTTGAAGATAGACATTCTTTCCACATTCTTCCCTGAGTCCTTGTATGTGTTGACTGTGAGGCAGTCCTTGTGGTGTTCCCAAGCACTTCAATAAGATGAATTTGAGAGCAAACTTGCTCTCAAATTGTTTTTATTGGCATGTCTGAGAAAAACACTCCTGTGCCAGCAGTGGGCAGGTCTTGAATGCAAAGAATCCCTACTACCATGCTTACATGTAATAAAGAAGTAGTGAATACTCACATGAGGTTTGGTTGGTTGGGGTTTTTTTTAGATACTAGGAAATTTGGATATTAAGAAAAATTTCTATGCCAAAATGATTATCAAAAATGGAACAGGTTGCCCAGAGAAGTGGTGGAATTGCCATCCCTGGAGCTATTTAAAAGACAGGTAGATGTGACTCTGAGGGACGTGGTTTAGTGATGGTTTTGTCAGTGCTAGGTTGATGGTTGAACTCAATGATCTGAATTGTCCCTTCCAACCTAGAAAATCTATGATTTAAATAAATAGAGGGAGAATTTTTTCAAAAGTATCATATATATATAAATTCTTCTAAGGCTGGACATTTTTTAAAACTCATGACATTTTTTTCTGGTATTCTATAATTGGCTAGAATTCTTTACCAAAAATAAATGTCCTTAGTTTTGTCTATCATATTTCTTTCTGCTTTCTGTTTCCCTACTGTATTTCTGTTTTCCCTTATCAAATTCTGTGATGAAAAGCAAAGAGCTATTTACTACAATAAAATATAAAAAAATCATTAATATGATTACAGAGTAGGAAGAAAGATCAGACCTTGTGCTGCACTCAAGGTAGACTAAGAGTTCCTTTGTGAGAGTCAGATATGATGCCTGCTTTGAGTAAAATCAATCTCCAGACACACAAACGTAGCATATCCCTAATCTTTTTAGGCAGAAGTGGGTTTCTCAAGGCTTGTTTGTCAGAACAGCTTTTTGGGGACCGTGGAAGTTCCTACTGATCTAAGCCAACGTAGCTTGTAGGTAATATAAATTCATATTACCATTACATGGCGATAAATAATTAGGTTCTTTCAAGAGCCTTCCAGAAAGATTGCTTATGCTTTTTACAGGACAAAAGCCAAATGAAGAATTGAGCCAAAAATACGCCATAGATTTCAATTTACCCCAGTGTGAGCCTTACAAAATCACAGCCAAGGGCCAAAGGAGACAAAAGGGACAAAAAGGTAGGCTGGAAGAAACAAATGGAAACAAACATGTAGGGTGAACTTTTAGATGTCCAGCTCTTTCAGAAGTAAGATACTTCCATTTTGAAGTTAAACTCAAACAAGAAAGCTGATTATCTTCTGCTGTGAAGTGAATTGTATGGCCTCCTCATGCCTATAATATTTGCATAATGTAGTCTTTGCCTTTACAGTACCTTTTGCATCCTTGGATAGTGAACTCCGTGGCAAGGAACAGACTGTTAACTTTTTTGTGTCTTTCCCAGAAGAATGAGGTGAGGTCCTGGGTTTTGTGTGTTGTACTTGATGAATGTGTTTTCCTCCATGTTATTATCTTTTTGCACTGAGAACATTTTCAGTAAAAATCTTGTTTAGGAACCACATGAAACTGACACAAAGCATATGCATCCCCAGATTTATTTGTCTTTTTGCAAAGTGAGTTTCTATTACCATGTGTACCCTTTTAAAAGCTGCTGAAGTATAAAAGCTTTTACCATTTGGTGAGTAGCTATTTTGCATTACTACTTTATGGAGTCACATCATAATCTGTCAAACTCCCCTGTATAATTATTAGTGAATCCTAGATGACAGTTTGTTCCTTGACACCTTGTATGACAGTGAAAAATAAGATTTTTCACGTAAGTTGCTTGCAATATAGACTAATTGGCATACTAATTGACTTTTACTATAATTTAAGTTTATTGTTTATTGGCTTTAGATTGTTAGCTGACATTCATTTTTTCTACTAGAACACAGTAGATATTGTTTTTGTAAAGACAAATGTGCTTTAGTTGCACTATACCAGTGAGATGTTTGGGTTTTCCATTTCAACAACCTGTGTACCTAAGGTGATATTTTTATTTTTTTTTCCCATGGGTTTTGTCTCCAGTAAAGATCAAATTGTATTTTAATCTGGTCTGGGAGCAAGAGAGCATATTGTCATTGTATAGGTAAAGAAATTAGTATAGAGCAGATCTCACACATTCTGCAGAAAGTGTGAGTCTAACCTGAACTAGTATTATTCAAGTGTCAAGAGCCTTTACTTTCCAGCTGTTTTAGGTCAGCCAATTGTCTGTGTGCTAGGATGCTTTATTGTCCTTCAAATCATACTTACCATGTTGCTTAGGTCCAGTAGATACAAAAGTGAATTTAAGTAACATTAAGGACCTGTTCTAGGCCAAGAGACAGAAAAAATTCTAAATCAAATTTGGAGCATTCCTTCATAGACACACACAAGAGAGAAAGAGAGTTGATAGCATTACTTACAAACCCAGTATCAGGTGTACATCTACATTTCTGTATTTTATAATACTGCTGTCAGTCACCGGATGCATTGTATTAAAATCAATTTAATAGTTGTGATTTATGCACATACTATGTCAAGGGATCTAGCTGATACATTCAAAAAAGTAGCACAGATTTTTGGGTGACGTATTAAATTTCAGGATACACTACGGACCATTGTCTGGGCTCTATTCAGATTTTTCATCAAGAAAGACATCCATTTCTTTGACACCATCAATAAAATTAGTCTATCTCATTTAAGGCATGTTTTATTCTTTAGTGGATACAAATATTACATCATCTTTATTTTTAAACATCTATTTTACAGTAATGTTATTACCCATAATAAGTTTCATACTGATAGTGCTGACAGCGCTGAAAATTGTCCTCTCTTCATGCACGCAGGCAAGTAAAGTTAATTTTCTCATGCTGCAGTCCAATTTTAATGCTATGCAGATAGGCACCATGATCTGTATCACATTTATACATACATGCCAAGTATCCAACACAGTGAATTACAGTGATTACCATTATCTGGTACAAGTAGCTCTTGTTCTAAGGCTCTGCTACCACTGCTCTTAAACATTGCTTAGGAAACTGGTTTGTCCTTATTATTGACTGAGGAGATGGATACAGGTTCATTTTTCCTTGGGATTAACTGTGGAGCACAAAATGACCTGCCAGAACTTGCACGAGTGTGGCAGAGCTGGGAGTAAGACTCTAATTCTTCCAGAAATAAAACTTCACTGTTTCTTGTGGACAACATGTATTTTTCACAAATGATTTCACAAGTTGTGTGACAAATTAAAATGTACATGGAACCTCAGAGCATGAAAAATAAATAAAAAATAATACATGTAACTTCTCTGTTTAGATTTTGAATATGGAACCAAGTAACATTCATTCCAACTTGGGAACATTTATCTTGCTATGCATTTTTTTTGAGCATGAACATTCAAAGTTTTTAAAATGTAAAAAAGTTGAGGCATTGATAGGCAGAATACTTTTTAGAGATGTTAAATGGACCATCACTTCAAGAAATGATTGACATTGACAAGTACATTAGATGCTCAGAACTAGACAGTTTATCTTCTAGTTAAACTTGGTAAAGCAGCAGGCAAAACCGTGTCACCAGGGAAAGGTTGAAAACTCGTTCTTATAAGACTACCATTAAAATTCCCCAAATTTCCAGTGAAGGAAGGAACCAAAAGTTCTGCAGAGACCAGAAACAAATATTTCGCTCTGTGCTACTTCAAACTAAAAAAAAGTAATAAAAGGCGCCTTCTTGTATTCAAAGATATGTAGAACTTCAGAAATTCCAAATGCAATGAATAGAATTTTCTGTTCTGTCAAAATATACATAGGATCAGAGAAAGCAAGAGTTTGGTATAACATATATTTTATCTTACCTATGCATGCGAGTCACTGTTTTCCCCTCTACAATGTGATATTTCACTGTGAAAACCTAACTCTGACCCAGAATGAATAGTTTCCCACCACAGCATAGAAGGGGAGGAGCCTGGCACCTCCTGGCACCTGGAGGTAGGGTGCAAGGTTGTTGGGGAGCAGAAAGATGATGGCACACAGAAACAGCTCCTGGATCTCCAATGATACATAAGAGCTCCTGGAAATCCCAGTGAGCGTGAGAGGCAGCAACAGGCTGCCCAGATGAAACACCTCCTGGCAGTGGAGAAACTGAAGCAAGCAGAGGGTTAGCTGATACGTCCCATCAGAGGTCATTGGGACGAGGCAGACCAAATGTGGAGGACAACTCTGAGCAAGAGGTCACAGGCAAGGAAATTCCACCAAGAGAGAAGCAGTGGGACCAGGAAGCAGAAAGAGAAAGGTCCTCAAAGAGGAGAGATGAAGAACTTCAGAGTCCTGGAAGACAAAGCTACAGAGTGGATGGGAGGTGGTGTGGTGGCAGGGCAGAGAAAGAGATGAGAGGCAATTTCACAGGACAGTAGACTACGTGGCACACAGAGGCATCAGAAGGATGAAAATGAGAGCCAGGAAACACTGAATAGCAGGACAGGAGGATAATCGGAGCAAAGCTGGAGTTGATGATGACTTTCTAGGAGAGGGGTTATGTACTTGTTCAACAATTTGGAAAATATATATCGTGGACATACTCTAAGTTCAGTAAAGGTAATTTGCTTGTGGCTTTCTGTGCAGAGTGGGTGGGGAAATCTCCCAGTTGTCTATGACCCTAACAAAATTAGAGCTGGAACCTCCTAAGAATTCATTCCCTCCAAACTTAACACCTTACTCACCCACTTAAACTGACTGTTCTTCACACTCCTAGCTTGTCCAATTGCAGAAGCCTGTGTCAGGATTTAAAATTCACCTCTTAAAACTGCATTTTGGCTTAACGACATAGGTCTTGTTAATGTTAATTGAAGTTTTCTATCTGAGTCCTTGGAAAACCACTTCAAATTTTGCTCTCAGCTTTCAGTCTGTATCCTGACTTATCTTTAAACTCACTGTGAAAGGTACTTCTGGTTGTCAGGCAAATACAGTTTCTAATTAATTAAACTTTTAAAATTCTCTTTCCTTATATAAGCAGAGGAGTATTTAGTTAGTGTAATGCCCCCCTTTGTCTATAGGACATATGAATCATTGAGTATCAGCTCCAGAGTAACTCCAAGCTGAGATAGCATTCATGAGTGGTCTGTGTGTCAACTCACCTTTATTAATCCTTCATTAACCTTTTAGCATTCCGCTTTCAGTTCCCAGCATCACAGAGCAGACATTAGCTATGTGGACTAATCAATAGTTCCTCCTGCCACAGGACACTAATACAAAAACAAGACCACACGTTGGGTTTTTTTTTCTTCCCTTTAGACCGCACACATTTGCTTATGAAATTCTTTTGAGTACTGATATGTTCTTTTGAAATTAGTTCTTCCCCCAAGCATGATACATGAATACTTTGTCAAATATTTTTGATGCTAATTCTGTTTTCCTCAAGCAGAAGCTATATGCCTACAACTTGTCAGCACTTGCAGCGTGCAACATTTTAAAATTCTTGTGACTTTGGATAATTTTTTTCTATAATTTTTCATCTAGCTTGTACAATTTCCCTCACGTTTCTCTCTTTAATGCTATTCATGCTATCCTGAATTTTGGATTTTTCAGTCCTTTTTACCCTTAACACCCTTGCCATTGAATGAACTTCTTACAGGCTTTATGGAGGACTTCATTGTCAACTGAAAGACTTCCCTGAATTGCCAAGTACTGACTACTTTCAAAAATTGGTTTTAAATTTATTTTTGTTGCATTTATGTTTGCCCTCATTAGTCATAGTTCAGGATTTCCATGTTCTCTCTTCGGAGCTGCAATTTCCTCTCTGTCATGCTCTGATTTCTGAATCATCTCCCTCGGTCTTAATTATTTTGCACTTTTGTCCTAATCATGCTTCTTAAAAGAACAATTACTTAGCTGGGCCAGCTCCTGCTGCAGAGCTAACACACATAGATAATATACTAAATTGATCACCTTTTGGATGTAATGCTTTAGTACCACACTCTGAGTGGCTTACATTAACTGTATTATAAATGGTGTGCTTGCTCTCAAAAAATTTCACTTGACTGCCAGGCTAGTCATGGCAGCATTTTAGTGGTCTCAAAAATGTATCGGAGTGTTCTAACAGAGTCTCCAATTTTACTAAAAATACTTTCAGAATTGAATCGGTACAAATGTCTTCTAATTTTCACTGACTAAAAATGGTGAGCCATGTGTCACAAATGCCTGTCTGGGCATTCTGTACTCTGCTCACATAACGTGGCATGTAAAACAAGCATTTCAAATACCTGGCATACATAGTCCAAAATCATAAGGCTAAAGAAAATAATAATGCTATGATATCCATCATAAAATGACTTTCTCATTGGTTCTATTATGTTATTAATATTTCTAGCTGATATTCATGGCTTATTTTCTTCTTTATTGCTTTCTATGCATTTCTTTATAGCCCACCTCAATGATATTCAGTTTCTGCAGTACCCAAAGTCTTGAATATGCCAGATTCAAAATGTCTGCTCTTAGTTTTCAGGGTCCTGCCAACAAAATAATTTAACCTAGACATTCATTTCGCACCGTTGAGCCCTGCGTTTGCAGCTTCATTTGCAGTCACTCTTCTGTCTGAATACATCTCCTCGGTTCCACCATTTCATCATTTTCTTCTCCCTGTCCCACTTCATCTGTGCTCATTTCATGAGGCATAACCTCTCTTGTAATGCGGTGTATATTCTTCTGCCCTGACTTGTTTTGCAGTAAGCATGCAAATGCACTGGGTTTGGTGAGCCTTCTTGGTATCTT
Source organism: Scolopax mira (assembly GCA_004320125.1). Taxonomy (NCBI): domain Eukaryota; kingdom Metazoa; phylum Chordata; class Aves; order Charadriiformes; family Scolopacidae; genus Scolopax; species Scolopax mira. The sequence goes on along the minus strand of BJBW01008535.1, from coordinate 52,976 downwards.
TTCCGAAGCGATCGGTGTCGTTGCAATCCTAGTCATCTTCTATTTCCAGAAGTTAAAATGTTAAAGAATGTAAACCTTCCGGTTATTTTTTTAATTTAATTGAAACCAGTGTTTTTACAGAAACTGATGTGTCTCCACACTAACACAAACACCCTTTTATTTCCTGAACAGAGGCAGTCATTTCTTACTAGTGTATATTTTGCAGGCATGATTTTTTTGGCATACAAAGAGTTCCCTAATGCCAGAGAGAGTATTTGTAATAACCCGTTTTTAAACAGATATCAATTTATATTCATTTTAGTACATTTGCTTAAAATTACCTATCTTTTTTGTCAGTGATAGGAAAGTGTGTGCATTTTCTTAATGTTAAGAACATGAGTCCTTTAAAATCCTGCTGGTGAGATTTAGACTTATGGAGGCTCAATGATTAGCTGAGCACTGCCATTTGACTAAAGCATGGTAAGGGTTACATTCAGAAAAAATGGGTATTTTGCTCTCTTCCTTCAGTTGAGATATGCATTCTTCCACATATTCCTTCTTTTTGTTTTAATAGCTTATTTTTCACACATTGTTTTCTATGCTACCACAGCACCAGCCATCTTGCTTTCTGCCTGGGTTCTATTCCATTTCCTTGCCCCCCCCCCCCAAGCTAGAAACTTCCAAACTCTGTTTTTAACAAACCTGTAACAAACTTTTCTAAAGGTTTACTTGTCCCACAGGAATTTAGCTTTCATTTTACTTTCTCTAATACACATTGCATACCTTGTCACTTCAGTTCCATTATGTCCTGTCATTTATATTATAATAAGTCATTCCTGAGTTAATCAACATCCCTACTTACAATGCTTATTAATGTGACACATTGTGGTGTTCCTTCTTCTGTGACCACTAAATTTTAAAAGCATATTCCTACTCCTCTCGTGCCTCTCCCTCATTCAAAGTGTGGTTTTCATTTCCTTATTTCCTTTATCTTACATACCCTTGTCAAATGATTTTAATATTATGGTACTTGTTTGCTATTTTTCTTTCTCTTTCTTTTTTTTTTTCTTCTCTTGTTTTCCTCAAATGCCTCAAAGATCATTTAGCCTAACAGTACCAATAATTATTTGCATGAAGGTAAAGCTCGTGGGACCCAGTCAGGTGAGCTGCTATTATCCTGAGTGCTGTACAAACACGGTCATTGCCAGAGGTCAGCAGGACACAAAGTTAGAGATTTGGATGCATATTTAAATTAAGAAAAGCAAAGAGCAAAGAGCAATATGCGGAAAGTAAAGAGCAGAAGAAATACTTTGGCCTGAAATCATACTAATATTGAATATGTATCTGGGATATTGAGTTGTGCCTTGTTACCTTAAGCCTCTGCAGAGTCTACAGGGAAAAACATCTGGAATGAAATGGTGTGGGAGGTGGCAGCCTCCACACCAGGCTCCTATTGCCAACATCACTTGACATCTTACTTCAGTCCTCAGAAGACCCCAAAATCCTACAAATTTACACTGAGATTTGACATAACTTGGTGTCTCTGTACAGGCAGATATGTGCCCTGAGCCAGTGTCAAAATTTCCTTCCTCCTTTCCTCTTTGTCCATATAGGTCCAACAAATCTGGCATGAGGATGGGAAACCCCAGTTACTCAGCACTTCCAAACTCAACTGGGATATGAAATGAGTAAGTTTTGTTATGTTTTGCTCATCCTTTCAACACACAATTGCATGCAACTTATAGTTTAGACTTAGTTTTAAAGGCAATCACGGGTCTTTTTATCATTTCTTATGGAGGCTCATTGTCTTCATATTGCCTGATACTGAGATTAAACATTTGCCTGAATTATCTTGTGAACAATTACAACTATGAGGTTTACCACTTAATATAGATCTTCCACCTTTATCTTCTACCAGTGTTCTTCAAATATTGGCAGAAAGTCAACACATCTCTACACTTTACTGCTGTAGCTAAGTGTGATACTTTATGAACTTTGTGGATATAGTACTGCAAACATTTTTACTTTCTTCCCGCACAAGTGGCATAAGAAGATTTTTATTTTTTTTTGTTTCAGTTTCCATTCAGCCTCCCTCTTTCAAAGACCACCAATACACCAACTTGCAAACTCCATTAGCTGGGGAGTAAAACACCATTGCATACCTACCTAGTTCTTTGTGCACAGGTCAGCTGATCCACATTATTGGTATCTTGTTACTGCCAGCAACTTAATGGCATTATTTTTATAGTGCAGTGCTTACAAAAAACTATCATATTTCGGTGCTATTGCATTAGCATCCAACTCACAAAAACTACAGTTGCATTTGCCTTCTCACTGACGTACACTGTAGGCTTGTATCTACAGGTCAGGTCTACCCTTGAAAGTTATATTGCTACAATTTGGAGGATGATCTTGATATTTAAAAATAGCGGGAACCGTAATGTGCAGATATAAGTATAGATGTACTTTAGATAGAGATTGCTTAACTCCATTACTCTGTGGAATATCTATACCATTACATAGCACCTTTATATCTGTATGATCTTGAGCACTCAAAGAAGATTGTACAACTTTCATTATATACCTTAAAGTGGAAGAACTTCTTGTTTAAGGTGAGTTTCTTTAGTTCCTCTAATCACTCGGATTTTTTCAAGCCTAAAAACTTCCAAATTTTCTCTTCTAGTTAAATATTTGAGCTGTGGATCATTTTTTTCCTGAGGTGTATTATCTTTCATTTTTCCCATGTTAAATCTCATGGGCAGTTAGCCAGCTTCTATATTACTTCTCTTTTAACCCTCCCTTTGTTTTCTGCTTTCTGAACCCTTTATGAAGTCTGGAACACACATACACACAGCTATATATATTTTAAATCACTAAATGCACCTTTTTTTTCCTGAATTTGCTTTCTTCATAGTTTTACACTGATGTAATGTCACTGAGTTCTATAACATTGCTTAATGTGAAAGGAGAGTCAGGCAGCAAGGTCCTGATTTGAAGTCTACTGTTGAAAAGACCCTTATTGACTTCAGTAGGCTTGGGATTTGGCCATAAATCTGTAAAACCAAATGATAGGGTCAATGGTTTAGTACTCTATAAATTTCATTTAATAAATGAATGCAAAATTTGATCCAAAATGTCCCCATAAATTTATACCTCTCTTTTCTCATTCTTTAAATCAATATAGATGCCACACAAGGAATGTATCAAGCTATCAATAGGTCTGCCACTGTTTCTTGTTTT
>BJBW01008535.1:5876-49625 GCA_004320125.1 Scolopax mira | reverse complement strand
CCATGACTGCTAATGGTGCTACTGCATCATGCAGAGCCTGCAGAGGGCACACAGGCCTTCTTTAGAAAGAGATGGAAGGACGTTGATGTATCTCATAAAGCTGACAGGTCATTGCTATCCATTGTCTTGCAGAACAGATTAATAGATTCATTGGTTCTTACTAGACAAAACTGTTCACAGCAGATAGAACTTACCCTGAAAAGTTGCTGCATTCTGCTTGCTGGTACAAAATGCTCTTCAGCTTTCCATCTTTCAGTTGTTGGCAGGTACTCAAATAAGAAACACAGAGAACCCGTTTACAGTTATGGGTCTCTGTCCTCACTCATAATTATAGTTTTTAGATAGATTTTAAAAGCTCTTTTTGTCCAGAATAGAACATTACATAGACCCCAGGGGCACAATTAATCACCCTCCAGATATGTCAGCAGCATGATACAAGAGTTGGTAAATTTAATAGTATTTTTTTGTGTTGGATAGAAATCAAAAAGGAACCATTTGGCAATACGCCTCAGATCATTACAAAGTTGTCTACTGTGGCACTCCAACCTTGACAGCCACAGATCAGCTCTGGAGGAAACTTGCAGAGCCAAAGGGGACTTGTAAAACCAAACTGATGCTCATTCTGTTATCCTAAATAGTTTCACCCGAGGCACTCTGATGTATTTGTTATAATAAAGGAGGGGGGAAAGGAGGGGGAAAAAAAGGAAAAGCCTTTTATATCACTGAAACAAATAAAACAGTAGTCTGATGCTAACGTATTAGTGAGCTGTTAGCATTTGTGTGAGTATTCCCTTTGATGGGACTGGGCAATGGCTCATCAAGGGCACGCGTAGGGTTCATAACCTGGCTCTGTATCTTCTCAAAACTAATCTAACAACTGTTTCATCGTACTCTCTGTGTCCACTACCTTTCAAACCATGTGCAAAAAATTTACAAAATCGGAAAGAAAAAATAGCAAACATTCCTAGTTTATACCTTGTAGTTAAAAAACACGTAAATGTACATGGACTCGCAAGTTGATGCTTTTTACAACTGTGATTTTGTATTATATCACTCGTTCCAGAATACTGGGAAATGTTTTGCAATAACTCTCACAAAGTATTACCCGCTTCACAGTGTCATTTGAGATAATGCCTCAAGTAGGCTTGATTACTATGATTGCCTCTTGTTCTTCTCTTTTGTACTGTATCTCCATCTTCTTTCATTTAACTGAAGTGTGTTTGCAAGTTAAAGTCTGAAACTGCTTCACCATATAGCTTTTTTGACCCTTGACTAGCAGGGGGACTACTGTTGGCTTAAATTGCCTCTTTTCAAGTCCTTAGGGGAATCCCCCTGAGTTGTGAAAACAGAACTTCCTTGGTTAAAGAGAAACCAGTGCCAGCTGAATTTCATTGGCTTTCCCAAGCTGAAGGAGAAACAAGCATATATTTACTAAAGCAAAGTAGCAAGCAACTGGTTGCAGGACTTTATTGCCCACACAAAGGACATCCATGGACATCCTACAGGAGAGCTAGATCTTGTGTAGATTATGGCAAATGGAAAGCCTTTGTCACAAAAGTATTGCTTCAAAAACTGGTGAGTCTATGGATTTTTTTTTTAAAAAGAACATTCATCCTAAACTCTCCTAAGGCTATTGACAGGTGATGAGCTAAGAGATTGTAAACCAGGTGAAAAATGGCTTCTCTGGAGGTAAAAGGTACTGTTGATACTTTCTCTTGAAAGGTTCAGTTTTGATGCTTAAGAGTGACACAGCAATTTTTAAATGCTACCTCTGTTTCGGTGAGAGATCATGGTCAAACTAAGACCACACATCAATGAACAGGAGTATAGTGCACTAAATTTATGAAGACAGAAACTTCTCAGGCTGCCTTTTGCTATTATTCTCCTTGATGGCAGGTGTGAAGAGAATAAGGTGTCCTCAGTCGTAAGGTGTTTGGATAGAGTTTAGAGCATCATGGCTGTGTAGCTGCATGTCTTCTGTATCGTGTCATATTGTGCCTGTGTATCTGCTAATGAAAACTGGGATGAGAGGACCCCTCTGATGCATAGCTGTATTTCAAGGTGAAAATATGATACTCTGACTCACTGAAATGCTCTAGATAGGGACCAAATTAATGGTAATGTGGTGGGTAATATGGGTAAAATGGGAATTTTTTACTGGGGGATTTTGATGCAACTTTGTGTTTTAGGTCAGGCAGGCTCCAGTGCATACACACTCGCCCTCCAATCTGCCAGTTCTGACCAGTGTGCATTCTCCCCATCAAAACTCCTCAGAGCTGGGGACAGTCAGAGCTTCTGGGGCTTACCTTAGGCTCTAGTGCTATTTTTTGCTTCCACTGCTGCATCTTACTCTCTGCCTTTAGGAAAAGTGAATATATGATAATCAGTCTGCTGTTTCAGAATTACAGGAAAAAAAGGGGAGGGACAGCTATATCTTGAGGCTTCTTTAGTTCCTTTTCCTACACAAAAATACTCCAGTCTTTTAAACAAATACAAAAATCTGAGTTTCTAATCACTGAGGGCAGCAGCTCTCAAGAGCTGTTTTGCAGTCCAGACAAAAGATTTATACTAAATATCTACATTTAAAAAAGAAATTTAAAATCTCCTTCTTCCTGCACTCTACCCTTCAAATTACTGTAAAATAGCTCAATTCTATGTAGCTGCTCTAGGTCCTTTATAGGACTCTAAGTGCTCTTTGGAGTAGCCTGTCCATCAGCAGGGCTAAATTGCTCGACCTTGGTAAATCCAGGTACAGGGAATGCAGAATAACTCATTCTTCAGATTTGACTAGGTTTCTGGCTCTTCAGTCTGTGCCTGATGATATCTCGAAAAGGTGTAAGTAGAGGCACACTCCATAAAATATCTGCTAGGGGAAGGCTTTTAGTGATCCCAGCTTGTCCATCATAACTCTTCTGCCAGAAAATATTCCCCTTGGAGTCACTTCTTACGATGTTCTCCCTAACCCTTTTCAGTCACTGCAGGTCAGATAAGTGAGCCCTGTGATTTAAATAGTGTGAGCCAACCTGGCTCGTCTTCACAGGAACACGTAGGAAATGATTCTTTGAGCAAGAGTCAGGAGACATTAGGTTGAGTTGCGGGGGTGGGAGGAAGAAGAATAATCGCTAACAGAAGGTCAGAAGTGAGCAACTGTGGACACACTGGAGAAGGGAATAGGTTGTGCTGGCACAGCTGGAGCTGGATGGTAATAGCCATCCAGTCCTCAGACACTACTGTACTGGGGGCTGAGGATAAGGTATAGAATATCTGCCAGGGGGCACCAAAAACATAGAATCTTAAATGGTGTGGGTTGGAAGGGACCTTAAAGATCATCGAGTTCCAACCCCCCTGCCATGGGCAGGGTCATCTCCCACCAGAACAGGTCGCTCAAAGCCCATCCAACCTGGCCTTGAACCCCTCCAGAAATGGGGCATCCACAGCTTCTCTGAGCAACCTGGTCTATTGCCTCACCACCCTCACAGAAAATAATTTCTTCCTAATTTTTAGTCTAAATGTCCCCTCTTTCAGTTTAAAACCATTACCCCTCATCCTATGGCTCCACTCCCGGATAGAGTACCTCCCCATCCCTCCTGCAGGCCCTGTTGAAAATTGATTAAGAACATCCCTAGCTTTGACACCAGGTAACTCTGGAAAGGTCCTGTCGCGTGCTCCACGTGGCTGGTAGTACCATGCCCTGAGAGAGACTGGTACCCACTGTGGAACACGACGAGGCAGGTTCATCTGCTTCCTTCCCTGCCCCCTTTCCTCAGCCACCTGCTCTCAGAGCTCCAGCAGAAAGTCCACTTACACTCACAATACACTGAAGGGAAAAGATTTATGCACGTTACTGATGCACTTCACCAGAAAACGACATTTAAACCAAATTGGTTGACTTTGCAACTGAAGCACATAAGAAATGCTCATGCGTTAGATCTGCTGCCTCTGTTATGGGGGCTGTATTCTCCTGTAGCTCTGTAATAACAGGAGGTGACATTTTAAATGCCCTGGCTGTTCTTTTTTTTTTTTTTTTTTTTTTTTTTTGGTGAGCAGCTGACTAAAACCTGACCCATTTATTTCTAAACTGCTTCCCTGCCACTGATGCAGTTACAAAGAGATCAGCTTGTCGGTGCAGACAAAACCTGAACTGATCTTTTGGGCTTTTTCTACTGCTGCACTTCAAAGTCGACTCTTTCTAGAAAGAACTGGAAGGCAACTGGGATGGCTGGCAGATTTGCCAATGTCAGGCAAGATATGCTTTTGCAGAGGGTGATACGAAAGGAAATAATTTACTCAGAGAAGTTGTATTTCGGTTTTCTGTCTTTCCTAGTGCCAAAAGGTGAGCAAACATATTGCAGGGCTTTGCCTGGTTCTAATCCCAGGCAGGTGGAGGCTGTGGGATGATCCTCTGGTTGAGTCACAACATCTTCCATCATGAACATTGCAATATTGCAATGCCAGGAGGCTGGTGACAGTGGGCCAATGTTGGAGATTTCATCTTCTTTAAAGACTGAATTGAAAGAAATATAAGCTCTTTTCATTCTCTTGGTGTATCCCTCACTTTTTTCTTTCAAGAATATTAAAAAAAAAAACCATCAGCATTGCGACAGTATTAAAATATTTGCATTTTTTATCTCATTGTCTTCAAGGTTTCCTTTTGCTGTATCTATTCCCTCTTATTAGCATCCCCTTTGCTTCTTAATTTTGTTTCATAAGCCCTTCTTCCCTTTTTTCTTCCACTCTCCTTTGCTTGTTTCTGAAACATAATCTTTCTATCTTCCTTTTCCCTGCAATTTATGAAATTCTAGTTTTCCATAATATTTCTCATATTACAGGAGTGCTATCTAAATGCAAATATTTAAGGAAAACCACAAGAAGATAAAGTGAAGTACTTCATCACTGAAGTGTGTATTCAGGTGGCTTCAACATTAAGAGAGTAGCAGCTAGCAAAACACCTAATAGTAATCCTTAGGAAAAAGTTTTTAAAAATACTGATTTTTTCAAAAAGAAAGTTTTCCTTTGTGTGTTCCTTATGAATTGTCTTTTTCTTATTGCTTGTGGGAATGCACTTGAAAATAGTATTGTATGTATTCAAAAAGTGTCCAACGAGACAACAGTAAAATACAAATTGTGCATCTGTGAAGCCTCACTCAATCAGTAAGTTTAGAGTAACAAAACTACCATTGTCTGCTCCTCTGCAGAACCCTCTGCTCAGGAATTTACTTGTGTCACCTGCTTATGAAATGCATTCAGAACAAAAGCATCATAATTAGGTTTTTATGCCAGAATTTGAAGAAGATTAAAATTCAACTCTTCCCTATAATTTTAATCTGGCTAAAATCAGAGTAATTGCAGAGCTGAATGAGGTGGGGTTTTTGCTCCTAGGATGTGTTTTCGATGAACCCTTTGATAATATCATGTGAGACGAGTTGATATAAAGAGATTTCCAATACAAGACTGGTAGTGACAGTGATGGGCACCTGGAATTACCTATGATAGATGGACAGATAGGTGGGATAAGCAGTTTTAAATCAGTTTTTCTAGGAAATGAAATCTTCCACTCCTGAGATCTCTGGAGTAGTTTAATTTAGTTTCCACTGGGCAACTCATCTATAACAGCACCTTTTACACCATGAGCTGTGATTTAGGCAGCCAGACTTTCACAGGAAAAATTGACTCCCTTCCTTCTTGCAGAAAGCCCTCTGACACCCCGACTTAACTCCCTTAGGCTCTCCCTCCATCCCTACCCTGGCAGTCACCATCCCCCCGAGGCTCAGGATGCCTCGATGCCCCACGGCACCCTCCCACCTCGCCGCCACATCTGATTTCTAACTGTGTGCAGCTTCCCTTCAGGCAGAGTCATCCCTTTTGGGTATTGGCAGGTGCTTGAGCAGCTTCCCAGGCTGCGGCAGGACCACAGCAGCGCCTGTGCCAGTGCAAATGTCACGCTGCGCTAGGAAAGGCAGAACCTGACCCAAGGGCTTCCTGCACCATTACAGTACAGCCAGGCTCCAAAAGTGCAGAGGGTAAATCGGTGATGATCGTCCCTAAAGGGAAAAAATCTCTCATTTTTCACTCCACCTTTGTCTGAAGGACTTCTGTGTTTTCATGTGGTACTTCACAATGTTCCCATTTCCGCGTTCCTGTGAGTCTGCAAAGTGTCGTGATCTCATTTCAAAGATAAAGACCCGAGGCAAGGGTACACCTTCTCAAGGACTACACCTACCCTGCTGAAGCCTTGGCCAATGGTCCCTTGGCCATAGGCTAAGTGGCAGACTGGTTTTACATCTCACGTTGCTCAGGTTTATCTCCCTCTAGAACAGACTGGGTAAATGCACACTGACTGGCCAACGACCCTGTGAGTTCTTTTGCACCTTAACGTGCACATCTTTTTTGTGTGTGATTGACACTTAGAAGTCTGTAAACCTGAGAACTGTCACAGCTCACTAGAGTGATGCTTTTGGCCTGCCCCCAAGGGTTCTGAACTTAGGCACCAAATAAAAGGATTAGGATTGCCTTAAATTCATTGCCTTGGATATTTTACAAAGATACATTTGAAGGATTTTATAAAAAAGGATGTGCCAAAGCTGTAGTCTTGTCTACGGTGACTGCAGTGAATTGCCACTTGAGGAAAGCTCCCCCACATTTCAGCCAAATTAGATCTTGGAGAGAGCAAATTGAATTAGTCCCAAAGAGTAATCCAAGGGCAAAATAACACACACATGCAGTGTTGATGATCACTAGACCAGAACCTGGGAGTGAACTGGAAAGCCAAGTTATTTGAAAGCCTAGCTGCACTGCAGGTATTGAGACAATTTCGATCATTCTCAATGGAGACCTAAATCCACAGAAGGATATTGGTCTAACTAGCTTGTCTGAAGCAGTGGACAAGTTAACCTACTCTCAGTCTCCAAAATATGACCTAAAGTCACTAGCTGAAAATATGTTTTACGCTTGTAGTCTATTTCATTGGAAATATTGGGTCAAAGCTCAGCATCAGAGTCCTGGTGTTTTGCATGATGCTTTGGAATCCTAAAGCTAGAATGTGAGGCCTGAGCCAAAACACCATCTGAGCATACTGCACTCACATGAAAGACTGAAAATAACAGCAATTGCTTGCAATGGGCTTACCCTTTGCCCTTCCCCTTTTTCTTTTCTTATTCTGTCTATCTGAAGTGGTGACAGACCAGACAAAGAAAATAGATTAAGACAAGAGTACTGCTTGCCCTTTCCCCAGGCTCACAAACTACGAGAAAGAATGTCTTGGACCTTCCACTTGGCGATGCTTAGTCCCACACCAAGACTGGCTTTAAATTCATTCTCTAAACAAAATATTCTTAAAAAGCAGATGAAACAGGGAGCTTGTGATGGAGTTAAGCATTTGTCCCACGTGCTACCATTACAGTAGGGCCACAGAGGGGAAGATGAACTTCCAGTTTAGTCTTACTTCACCAATTAGTCAGTCAAAGATTATATCACCAAAACATGTGCTTGAATTATGGTCACAAAGTGTTGGCAGTATTTTATCCATCTCTGTGCAGGATGGAAGCTAACAAATCTGCATTTTAGGCATATCCTAAATCAATAAAAAGTGCCAGAAAAAGTACACGCATAAGTGAAAAAAACAAACATAAGTGGGCTGGCCTGAGGATATCATTATTTATTGAAACAGATTTTTCTTTTCCTTATGGTTTTAGAAACAAATGGCAGGTGCAAACAAATAAAATTAGTCATAATTAGTACTGCAGATTATTTTGAATCACACAGCTGAGATCTGGATAAATAATTCAGATTTTACTCAGTAAATCTAAAACCACAATCCATTTATAAACTGAGAATACTTATTAATCTGGAGCTCTCAGGTTAACAGTTTGTGTCAATTACCCAAGTAGTCTTGCATCACTGGTAACCTTAATCATGTGCCGTGTTTCTGTTCTTCAGTACAAGAGTGAAGGTAAGAATTCACAATTTCTCTGTTTCGTGTCAGTAAACTTCTTTATTTGAATATTTGTGGAAATGAGAAGCTGGGGACTGAGTTGAGACAAGTTTCTTTTTAAGGTCAGCAAATCTGCAGAATTCTCCAGCGTGTCTTTCCTGATACCTGTGCAGCCCTCACGGCTAACTAACACCTTCCCAAATGCTACCTCGGAAATCAGGACCCAGGTTTCAACATTTCAACAAACTTCTATTGTCTTTTTTTTTTTTTTTGCAAATTCTCAAGGTTTAGATCCTCAAAGCATTTGGAGGTGTGGAGAGTTAAGTGCACTGAGTAGTCATTGCTGAGTGAACCTGAAGGTCTTTGGAGATCATTGCGAGTAGCTAATACAGGGATTCTTGACTAGGCTTACCTTGATATTGAAATGATGAATTATGGGTGGGACATCCTGTGCTGGCCTCAGCACTTCTTTCCTCCTCATCGTAATGCAGTCTTCCTTCATAGGTGATGAGGGGAGGGGATGGGCATGCATCAAGTAGAATAAACATTGGCCTCAGAACCAGCCACATCCAAAGCACCCTTTCTGCACAGGTCTGGTGAGGACCACACCTTTGCAGCAGGATGCTTGGTCCCACTGTCCCACTCTCAGCACTCAAGTCTCTCCTCTTCCCAGCTGCTTTCCCCAACTCCTAATGCTTTTACATAGATCAAGTTAAGCCTCAAGACAGGTTCCGGTTTCCCAGCATAACTCATCTCTTCAGCTACTTGGCAAAAAAAGCTAATACACAAGCTACATTGTTTGCAGGCACCTTAGCAAACCAATTCTCTGCTCTTTCGTTGCCTTTCAGTTTGTAGCCACAAGTTCCCACTTGACCTAACCACATTTTCTTACCATGCTAGGAAGGTGGCAGGAACTAGCCCATTAAGCCATGCCTCACGAAGAAGCGGGGAATGGGGGAGACATTGCTTAAGGTTACTCAGAAAATTATCTTTCCCTCTAACAGTAGAATTAGTCATGCTGGTTTTCCTGAGGGCAATTAGATGATTTGCTGAGCTATTTAAAGGAACCAAAATGAGTCGCTGAGCTGCTTAGAAAAAGCAAGCCAGTGACTACTTAGAACCAATCAGCTCTATGCTGAGTACAATAAGTAATAGCTAATACTCATTTGTGTTAATAAATAGATCTACATACCAATTTTGCTTGGTAACTTCTGCGTGGAACCTGTAACTTCTTTTTCAACACATCTTTCGACAGGAAATTTACTCTTGGCTTTAAGACTTCAAGTAAGTGCAGTTCCACCAATTGGCAAATTATTCCACAGCCCAATAAGCCTTGTGGTAAAAAAAAAAAATAATACTTTGAATCCCTTTTGCTGCCAGTCATGTTCAGTGCCTCTTTGCATGACATTTTCCGTTCCATTTCCTAAGATCAAAATCCTCTTCTCCTTTTAAATATTCGTGAAACACAATTAAGTCACCTGTTCATCTTAATATAGAAAATAGACCAAGCTTCTTTAATGCCCTGCTAATTATTTTGTATTTCAGATCTTGGAATGCTTTTTACCCAAACCTTATCTAATATATCAATCTCTGTCTCAGCCTCTTTGTTCTCTGTGAAGTTTGGGCCCAGGTACCAAAGTATTCACAGTTACAGGATGAGTAAGGAATGTTACCTTCAGTAGTAATAGCACTTTTGTATTACAAGCTGCTTTTACCCTGCTCACCTACCCAAAATTCTTAGGTGTTTGCATTTCACCTCATCAGTTTTACTTTCACCACTAAACTGGAAATTTCACCTGTAAAGATATAGGACTAGCTGCAGGTAATTGATAAATATACAGAAGAGCACTAGAACAAACACAGGAATGGTCTTTAAATATGTGTGTCTTTAAATACTTATATATTTAAAGTGGTTCTGGGTATTGGGGGGAATAAGGGACGAGGGAGCCTTATGGGTGAACATAATGAATTAGTTGAAATAATAATTTAAAACCTAGTAGCAGAACACTTGGGAGACCATGGCCAAATAGGGGCCAATCAGTACGGTTCCTGCAGAGGGAAATATTGTTGTGCTAATCTCCTAGAACTCCTTGAATACATTAATAAAGAAGAGCAGCTGCTGTAATTTATTCTAACCTCTCTGGGCCACTGACAAAATTCTTTGCAAGAAGCTACAGAGGAATCTAAGTAGTGATGGATCAAGAAGTGGTGGAGGGAAAGGAGGTGAAGGGCAGGATTAAATGGTCAATTTCATCATGTCAAAGGATAACAGCGGTGGGCCCCAAGGTTCCAGCTCGTCTACTTATTTATTAATCATCTAGGAAAAAGGGAATTGCTGTGAGGCAGCAAAATTTGCAAGGGATAAAAAATAGTTCAGCCTAAGTTCAGAGATGATTGTGTGCAACTTCTGAAACAAACAAAACTGTGTGACCTACTCACTCTGATGAATGAATTACCAACAAAAGCAAAGTAAGGTTCACCAGGTGGAAAAAATATGAATTACTCAACACCTCACAGAGCTCCAAATTAGCGTACCAACTTTAAAAAGGGACCTAGTTATCCTTGTAAATTACTTCAGTAAAGACTTCTGCTTAATGTGCAGCTGTACCAGATAAGCAAATATATTAAGATGAATAAAGAATGGGAACTAATAGAGAAAGGATTAAACTGCCAATGCTATAGTGTGATCTGAAATATTGTGTGCAGAACCAGTGACTCCATCTTATAAACAATAATGCTGATTTAGAGAGGGTTCAGTGAAGGACAATGGGAATGATCAAGAGCATTAAAAACTTCTCTTATGAAAAAAGATCGAAGACACTGGAGCTGTTGACCATGAAAAAAGTGATGTCAAATTTACAAACTGTAACGAAGGCTAAAGTGAGGATGTGTCTTACACCACACATGCACACACAAAGGAAGAGGCAAAGCAATTAGAACGAGTGAAATGGAAAAACTATATATAAGGTGCAGTTCGATTCTGAAACTAAGGAAATCATTGGGGCCAAGAATTGAAGGGGATTCACAAAGAGACTGCCAGACAGGCATAGGGGTGCCCAGAATTTTCAGGGGTAACAACGGATAAAAGCAGCTCTTATTTGAGCCAAACTGAGTTAGGGAGAGCTACGGTGTCACAAATTATCCCTCTGAATCATCCAAAGTGCTGTAGAGAACAAAGTATTAAATAAGACAGATTTGAGACGATTCCAACATTCCTTATGCCTCAGTTAAAAAGGCCTTTATTTTATACTGCATCCCACTTGCAATTCCTAATTGTGTTTTATTCATTAGCAGACTTTTAACCTATTTCATTAATTTTTTCCACTGGTATGAACTGAGTATATACAGTGTTGGTTTTTTTAAAATGTGACATGGAAGTGGTAGAATTCATCACAGATATTTAGGTATATTATGGCAACACTTTAATCTTTATCACCCAGACTTAGATGATCTTATGAAAAACTGATAACAAATTTTCTTGATAAGACCTATTTTCCATAAAACCATACTAACTGTCATTATTTATGGTAAAATCTCAATGTTTTTACTGATTGTGTCCCATACAAGCCCTTCCATGGTTTTAAGAGAAGCTGATATCAGATTAAGTAACCTGTAGCTCCTCATATCATCTCATATCTTTTTAAAGACTAGTTATTTACTAGTTATTCGGAACTTTTTTTCCACAAGTCAAGATTTGTTCAAAATCAACATTAATATTCAGAGAGCTCCTAAGCCAATTCTTTAATACTACTGGGTGCAAGTTATCGGGCATAGTAGATTCTAAAATGCTTAATGTTTTTTGTTTCACATCCTCCCCAGTTACTAATGGAATAGAAAGTATTTAATTAATCACTGTAAGAGACGAATACATCATGCTAATGATGAATTCTTCTGTTTTTCCTGCATAGAAATTGACAATTTTGCAATCCTGGTCAAGTTCTGGATCTGTGCCACTTGTAGGATTTCATTTGTTTCTGATTTAGTTAAAACATTCCTTCTCAACCCTATCAGTCAGAAATTCTTAAATGCCTTTTAGCTTTCCTTGTTAATTGTCTGCTTTTCCCAACTGCTGGCTTAGGCTCACTTCAAGGAGCTTCCCTTCTTCTGTGTTCCCCTTCTTCTCAACGCGTTTCTGCTCTTGTGGCAGCTGCTTTTACCTTTCCTGTAATTCCTTCATTATATTCACAAAGAGTTCTTCTGGCTACATGAAGGGAAACAGGTAGAGTGATACAGGTGGAGCGATCTGCGAAGAGAAGCAATGGGCACTCAGCATCCATCATTCACACTGCATTTCTCAGGGATCTTTCCATAGGATGAGCTCCAGTCAGGGCTCCTGTGCTGAATGGGACACGACACATCTGCGTTTAGTGAATGGGGACCACCAAAAGATTCACCTCAGGAGCACACCACTGACCTGATCTGCTAATGCCGACACATCTTACAATAAATAAAATCCTGACTGGGATTTTATTTATTTTACAGGATCTGCCTGATTCTCATTTATCAAACAATCATTAAAAAATCTAGCAAATTTTATCATTATTATTATTACTACTACTATTACGTGTGTTGTGGGAATATCTTACCAAACAATTCTTCTCAAGAACCATACTTATTCTTGCAAAATGAACCTATGAGCCACCACTTTTCTACTGAATCCAACAGGCAAAAAAGGCATCTACTGAAATAGTGACAGACATATGGCCACAGACTATTGCAGAAAAAATAATGGAAAAGTCTTTCAAAATCGCAGGTTTGGATTTGTTTTCTTTCTTTTTTATTCAAGATGGCTGAAAATTATCACATGGATCTAAGTACAGGGAAAGTTGGAAGGGGTTATAATAAGCAGCTTTTGAGTTAGAGGTAGCAAAACATTAAATAAGTAAATTTCCAAGGGTAATTTCTAAATGACCTCTAAACCAAAAATAGTTTGATTATACACTGTTTGAAGAAAATTAATTATCCTTCTTTTCCTTCAAAGCATGGAAGTTTTTAGGCCAAACCAATTTCCAAGCCAAAGTTAAAGAAGGGCAAAAGTAGGACTTTCAAAGCTGGTTGCAACCTTAACAATAGGGTGAATAATGTTTTTCCATAATAAACAGAAGGTAAACGTGACAAAACTGCTTGAGAGGGCCTCAGACATGATAAAAAGAGGGAGTGAACCAAATCTTTTAAAAAAAAAATAAAATCCAGTAGTTACAGAGTTTAGCTGAAACTTACTTCATGCGTGGCGATGGGTAGAGTCTGAAATGTGACTAGCACAGGGAGCTGCTCCTGGGATGCACTGCATCTCCAAAAGGAAACAGCAATGTGCAAACGTTAGCAAGGAAAATGGGCACCCCAAAGTCAGGGCACTGCATTCCTTCCTCACTGAGGTATTACTCTGTATGTAGAACCGAAAACCGAACGTTTTCTGTTCCTATAAATTCCTCAATACAAAGCTTTTTTCACACACAGAGCCACTGCTTCTCGGCCCAGCATCTTAACTTCTTCTGTCAGTTGGTGGTGGACCTGTTGGATAAAGATAAGATGATGAAGATTCAGCCAAGGTGAAATAGCATGTTACAGCTTAACTAAGACTGCCCTGATACCATCAGGACTGAACTTGACTGTTGGTTGCACTTTACTTTCTGGATGTAGTGATGAAATAGTCATTGAATTACCTTGAGTCACCCATTTGCTGGGCAGTTCAAGTTTCTAAAAAACTTGATTATCTAGCTGAAATACTGGAGAATGTCATATATCAGCAACGGAGCTGGATGAATGAAAATTCATTTGTGACAAGGGGCCTTTTGCTTCATTTTCTGTTTGCCACTTTTACATGCAATGATTTGATTTTTTATTGTTGTTGTTGAGTAATTTCTATAAATATTTTTCATATGCAGGTTATTGGAAGGCAGTTTAATCAAAGTATCTGATCCTAGAAATTCAAAGGGGAGTCCTTCGATTGGACATATCAGTCACGTGTTTTTTTCCTAATTGGTTGAGGATATCTCTCAGAATCTGCCTGCTAGTAAAAATAATAATAATTACAAATGCAAACTCATTGCTGCATTGATCATTTGTGCCAATAAACAGATATTCTGGAATATTTGTGGAAAGCAAACACAAAGAGGATGTGAATAGTTAATTACAGCTCATTCATTTGAACAACTATTTGCAAAAAAATGCCTGGGAATATTCCACCAAACGGTAGTCACTGTTATCTTCTTCCCTCTCCTGTCTTTGAGCCTCATTGTCTGTTGAGGGACAGATGTTGGCATTCAGTTGTCTTTTCAGGACTTGTCACAAAGCCATACCCAATGTGAAAACTCAGGTTATAATATTTAAATAGAAATTTTTAATTTAGGATTCCCTGTCCCCAGTACCATACAGTGTAGAGTACAGAATAATGGTTTACATTGCCCTGTATATACTATCTGCCTATACAAAAATATTTTAAAAGAATGTGAAATATATCTTAACTAACTTTTACAAGCTATGGATATTTAACTCTGTATGGATTTTCCCCAAAGTACATCCCTGGTGACTCCTTATATGAATGACAAAAATTGGAGCATGATTTATAACAACTGTCTCACAGTTTGGAATTCCCAGCAGAAGATATATATCCCTTTATTTCAATGCATAGATACATGGCTCCTCTGATCTTCTTTGCAGATGACTTCCAGTTAGCACATGGCCTAATTCAGAGAGTTATTCACTCTGCTTCAGTCATTAAAGAAGAACTGGAAGAAAAACTACTTGATCTCCATCCATACCCAAATGCTTCTGCCTCGCCAGCAAGAATTCACTGATTCCTTCTGGATAACTATATTATAGACCTGACTACATTGGGCATCAAAAAAGCTGAAGATACAATCTGCATAAAATTTACATATATTTGCATATATATGCCTGGCCAGAAAGTATAGCAATTCACATTTCCACATCATAAGAGGGCTAATGGAAGTATTCTCTGTTCCTTTGGTGTGCCTTTCACTTTTTTTTTTTTTTAACTTTTCAAGCATCTGTTTTCCTCACAAACTTTCCAAGTTGTCCCTGTGCCCTAGCTTTGCCTTTGCTCAACCGTGTTCAGAGATTGCACTTACTTACAATTGTTGTCCTTACTCTGACTTCACCCACTCTACACAACTTTCTCATCCCAGTGGGATTCTTTTAAAATGTCTTACTTCGCCATTATTAATCCATTTGAAACATTTCCACCACTATCTTGTGTTAGAGTCCCCTAGCTTTGTCTTTCACCATCTTAGATCTCTTCTCCAGTTCTTCCTCCACAGCTCCTCACATATTTTATCACCACTCTGGAAGTCTAACAGAAGAACAGGATGAGCAGAATGGTGCTGCACTCCCTGGACATAAGTTGGTGCCATTTAGATAATTTCATCAGCTCTTCCAATAGATGATCTCTAGAGGTCCCTTCCAACTTTGACAATTCCATGATTCCATGATTTTCTGTTGCTCTAACACCGCTATCACAGCTGAAGCATGCAATGATATCTGACTTCCACCCCAGGTTTATTGGGTTGTGCATGAATGATACAGAAATTGTCAGAGAGATGCTGGAGAATGGAGATAGAGCTCCCAAGGGATGGTAGTTACAAACATTCGGTACAGTCTTCACCTCTAAATTTTTTCAGTTACAGTCTAGTCAGATGACGAGATTGCCTCAAGAGGAGCGACCACAAGGACTAGCAAATTAAAGGGGAAAAAAAATAGGGAAAGGTTCCTTCTCAAGAACAGTAAGAAAAAAGTCAAAATTTAGATATCACCAAAATCTACCTCATGTACAGTCTATACTAAAATAGGGAGAAAGTTGTTAATAGGTGACTGTGATTGCTGTAACCATCATAGGAACAGAAAGGCAAAAAAATAACCTCTGAGCCTTGTCCCTTGGACTCAAAATTACATTGCAAAAGATTGACTGATTTCTGTGAACTAACCACAGTTAGAGGTGTGCTCTGAGTTAGGCCAACAGCAGTAAGATTCTTTAAGGGAATCTGTTCCCTTATTCAGACTTTTCAGTTGAGCCTAACTGCCAAAGCTAATCATGTTGTTTTTCCCCTAGAGCCCTGATTCAGTCAATTCTGGGGCAAAGATTTTGTATAGAATTTCTTCCCCAATTAGAGATTTCCACAGACTGGTTTCAAGTGGCTAATGAGAATGTACAGGGATTATAAACACACTTTCTTCTGGGTATTTTGGGTATGATTAATCCTGTTTCCTGACTTCAGAACACTAATATGTATATAATGAATTCTTTCTACTGTTGTTCTCATTTTCTTTCGACTTCAGGTATGAAAAGGGGTAAAAAAGGAAGTTGATTAGAACTGCTCTTGGCATTAAACAATTGGGTTGGAGTTAGGAAAATGCTTTTGAAGGGATTTTTCTGCGACAGTTTGCAAGCTGCTTTAACTTACAAAATATCCAATGAAGGCTTAAGAACCTTGTGGCAAATTTTCTGCTAAAAGCAGGTTTATATATTCCATTTCTCATACTGTCGCCAAAAGCAAATAGATGTATTCTTGCATTAACAGTTTAAAGGTAGATTGAAGCATAGTTGCAGGAGAAGCACTTATCAAAGTTATAGTTAAGTAGTCCGTTGCTGCTAGCTGTGCAAAAGAGGTTGTTCACAGAGTTTGTTCTGTGTTTTGGGGTTGGTTTTTTTAAGTATTTCTTAATGAATTTATAATATGGAGTGTCCTGGGGAAATCTAGCAAAAGAATCCTTCACGTGACCTTCATACAGAGAAGTCAAAGCACATAAACTTGTTACTATTACTAGAGCAGAAACTCTGAGGGGAAAATTATTGTGGAAAAAAACAGTGTATAATGAGTTAACCAAGTCAACAGAAGTATTGGGTGAGTGTAATACACCCTGAGAGTGTTAAATGTCTCACCAAAGCATATACCTGCCTAGAAAAAGATTGAAAGAGACATTTTAAGTGCCTTTATACAGGCACATCTTCGAGGTGGTCAGCTTCCTTAAGAATAATGTAGATGGACGTGTGCAGGATTAAAAAAGATTTCCTTTGAGGAAATGCATTGGAAACCTTCCTTATATTCTTTTTGCTTTGGAAAAAAACATAGTTTTGTTTTGGGGTGATATGCTGCGTATTGAGCCAAAACAAGGGAAGATTTTCTTCCATCTACCTGACTTTGTTTCCACCCAGACATGACATCAGTTACTATCTTTTCCCAGTCTTTAGACAGGACTACATGAAGGAGGGAAAGGTTGTAAAACTAGCTATAGCTGTTGACTTTTGTTTCAAAGCAACTGCTTTAGCAGATCTAAGCCTTCAATAACAACTGTTCAGTTTCTGTGCACATATGCTTCTATTTTTCTCTGTGTGCTACAATTATGATCCTCAATTACTGTCACTTTAAAAAGTTAAATAGAATCCATGGATGTACTCCAATTTTTCCAAGTCTAAAACTGTCATCCAGTGCCTAAATTGTAAGCTCTACCTTAAACGACTGCCTTTTTATGAGTTACATTACACAGTGGTTCACATCCATCTTTGGAGAAACAGCATGAGAGAATTTAACTGATTGCAGAGGTTAATTTGGTCCATATACTTTGTCAATAGCAGGTCTGAGGAAAATTAGCACCGATAATTATAATACTGGTGTAAGTCATGAATCTTATTAGAGTGATTTTTAGCAATTTAGGGACTGAAGGATCACGGATGTCAGGACTTTGGTAATATCCCTGGCTTCTAATAAATGGCAAATGTTAGAATTTAGGCTCCCTTTGCTTGCAAGCTTAATCACTGTCCAAGAATACAGAAGACACAACGATCATTTTTAAACCAGTGTTACAAAATTAAGAGATTCAAGTCAAATTGGACATGGATATTATTAGACTGTATTTATTGTTAAAAGCAAACACTTAGTGATTTTCTCTACCAGCATCCATCAAAAATAATTTCCCTTATTTTTCTTTTGAAGGACTGTATATACTACCAAGGTACAGGGGTTGCAGTTTCTCATACAGGCCCATAGACAGAAGAGTTCTGTGTTATTAATTATTTATTATTAACTATAACACACAAGCTGTTGGTGATTTAACAACGCAAGTGTCTGTTGCAAAATAGTGTGTCAGAAAACAAGATGTCCAAAAAGCCCATGAATACATTGGTGAGACAACTTTTTACATAGAAGAATAGGAAAATAGTGGGATGGATGAGTTTCCTGAAAATGTCTTTAAACAACAGAGAATTAAGAAATTCTCATTACCATGGGATGGTAGGCTTTAAAATGCTTGGGGTGGGGTAGCACAAATACAACAAATAGATTTAAAAAAAAAAATATGGTGAGGTGTCCAGTGATGCTGATCTCAGGGAATGATGCTAAGGAGAACCATCGCATGCTTCAGACATCATATTGCAGAGTAAATACAGAGGAAATCTAGAAGGCACACTACAACAATAATTTGACTGAAATATAAATTTGTACATGAGATAAGGTGAATTTAGGTTAGAAAGGAAGCATAAGTATAGAAGTTCAGGGCCAAAAATGAGAAAAGCATGGAAATAAATTGAAATGCACTTAGTAAGGAGCATGAGGTGTAAGAAGATAGAATTTCTTAAGAACTTGAGTATTCAAAGGCAAACCAGGAAAAAAATTAGTCTCCCATTGAGCATAATACAAGAGTGACTTATCATAGGTGCCAAGAAAACAGAAGATTTAACACAGTTTTTCAGCTTCTTCTAGAAGCTAAAAAAGTGGCTCTTCTAGGTATTTCCAGTGACAAAGGTGTTCATAAGATCTAGATAAAATGAATATTTTTGAGGAAGTCTCATTAGCTTAATTGCCATATTTATGTTATATTTCAGCAAGGGTTTCTCCTTAGTCCCGCATGTGTCAATATTTCTATCACTAGGGATTGGATGTCTAGAAAAATTATTATTATATTTATGTGGCACCAAGTGGGGAAGAACTTCCAGGATGATGATGACCTGTTTAGGAGGAGAGGAGAGTTGTAAAATAAACGGTTCTAAAATAAATTATTGCAATAAATAAAATGTTCTAGATAAAGTTGAAACCTTTTATGAAATCAAGTTTCATAAAATTGGGGTGTTGGAGTTTCCAGCACTGTAAATTTTCATGAACGGATTAGACTAACATCTGCCCAGATCAACAGATAGATACCACTGATCCTCCCACACAGTGGCAAAATAGACTCATGAAGACTTTTTCAGGTATGCAATTTGTTTTAGTTTCAGTTATGGATTTATGAACACATGAATGGGGTAAAGATGCTGAATTCTTATTCCTGTGCCAGCAGAATCCTTTCAGGCTTTGTAGAGTTCTGCTAAACATAGTAAACAACTTTAACTTTTCCAAATCGGTCCTTCAGGCACAAATGGTTCATTAGTATACTAGCATTTACCTTCATCAGATATCTATGGAGCCTGCCTCAGTCTCACAGCAGGGCCCTTGCATTTCTCCTACCCTGCCAGGATTTCAATCTGTTAGAGGCTAACAAAACTGATTTATTTTTATTCTGAGTTTCAGGCTTCTATCTTACTGTCTTCTCTAGCTTACTGTTCCAATTTTTAGTTTAATTTGCTGCTTCTAAATACATAAGCAACACTACTGTAGACACATATGCCTAAAATTTACAGCTACATATGATGTCAAACATTGGCTTTGATTTGTCCACAACAGATGGATTTCCTAGCTTCATTTTCACATACATGATTTACAATAGTATCTTGCCCTATCTATAATTTCTATATTCCTAGTACTGTAAGATTGATTTAGTGTTATGCTTGCATTTCTTGTTGCTCTTCTTTTTTAAATACATCAACTCTTTGACTACACACTGAAGTCAAATCTTCTGGCTAATGTTGTCTCACATGTGGTTCTGACATGTATAATACTTTTCTGGTGTACAGAAGCCTACATTTTGGCTCTTGCCTTTGGACACTTCTTGCATTCTCTTAGTCTTACAGGATTTGGGCTTATCCAATTTACACCTGCCCTTCAAGGATTTGTATTTCTTTTATTTCCTGTTACAGATTTGATGTTATCACTAATTTAATCTTGGACTGATGTCAGATCTTTTCTCAACAGCTGTAAAATACATATACAGAAGTTACAGTTTAGAGCTATCTCTTATAGGTAAGACATTGAATTCTCTGATTTGACTGGACTCAGGAGTATTTCCATAATTACTAATATTAAGCTTTAGTGTGATTTCTTGAAACAAAAAAGTAATCCTTAGAGAGGCAATCCCTTTTATGTATAAAAGCAGAATGCAGTGGTGTTCAGATATTTGATGCAGTTTTGAGAATTACAGAAGTAAAAATGGAGACAATGAATCATCTGGCTGGAATCCACCATGTAGCCAGTATCAGACAAATATATTTTAAATCCTCTCTTTTTCTATTTATTGTTATTTTTCTTCCAAATAATATGATTTGTCCCAGATTTATAGATCTTTTTCTAAAGGGTTCCCTATCAGAGACCTGCACCTGTATTGGGAAGTCACCTTGCACTGAAATTTTCTGTGAGTATTAATGCTCTGTTTTGGCAGATGTTACTGCAGGGACAAAAGTTACATGGGATAAATGGAGTCCTAAGGTTTATGACTTAATAAAGAGGGAAGGGAAGGGAAGGGAAAGAGGGAAAGAAAGAGAGAAAAAGAGAGAGAGAGAAAAAAAGAGAGAGGAAGGAAGGAAGGAAAACAAACCTAAGGACATAAAAATATGCTCCTCTGACAGCATATCCTGCCAATGACACCGCCATTTAGATTTCCCAAAATACTTGTTAACATCACATACCGTGACATCTTAAAAGGCATCATTACAGTCTATCATGTTGTGATTTGTAGCAAAATAGTGTGCGACAGACATCTCTATGGAGATCATAATGACCTTAGTGTCAATGGGAAAATCACAGATCTTTCACGTGTATATTCTGTGGCATAAACAAAACTTAAGGACAGAATAATACAGGGAAATATAGATGGTTAAGTGGATGAAGACATAACCTTGCATTCACATTTGAAATTTTTTATAACACCCTTCTTATTTGAGAACTCTTTCAAGGGTGGGTGGGTGTGTGCACGTTGTCCAACATCTGGGATAGACATGCAAAATGGATTACTGAAGTCTGGGTTGAACCAGACCTGTTGGATCACTGAACATGTGCCATTCCCTTGCCAAGGTATTTAGTCCTCTGTTCATCAAACCACATCCCTTTCTGCAGGAAATTCTGGAAATTCTCTTTATTCTTATTTCACATTCATTATCCTGCAAAGCAAAAGTAACTGTCTTTAGTATTCCATTTTTCCAGCTTTTACCCCTTGAGAAAGCTCCTGTATATAGAGCCAGATATGAAATGCTGTTGCTCCTGATGAGACTCCCCAGTACCGTGCATCCTAACAGGATTGTAGGCATTTGAAGGTAAGTAATGAATTAATTGATCATTTTATGTTTATGGAATTCTACAAAAATTAAGAATCTCTTGCTTCTGGCTTCACCATGTCCTACTCCGAGTTCAGTGGAGAGAAGCACAAACTTTTATTCACAAACTGCATGTTGCAAGACTGAGACAGACACTTTAATGAGTATTGACTGACTTCATTTTGTGTTTTCTGGAGTACAAAATTGGCTTTAGTACCAACACTTAGGGAATAATTTATTTCCCCTAAGCTTTGTCATAAGAGTAGATTCACTGACCAATTTTGACATATCTCATACTCCTTAAAAAATGCTACAGTCTTAAGGAGTACCAATAGGACCAAAAAAAGCACGAATGCCCAATCGAGATGTGCCTTTCAGCCAGCCAACAAAACTGGCTTGGAAACCTATGGACTATTTTACTGGTCAGTTAAAACAAGGCTTTTTTTTTTGGAGATCCATCCATTTTGGAGATGGATGCATGTGCTTGGGTCGATAGAAGACTCTCCGTCACGAGCAAAGCTATTGCCTCTTTTTTTTTTTTTAACTTTTACCTTTTTAGCTAGTGCTATTACTGTCTCTAGGCTTTACCAAATGTCAAAGAAGATGTTGCAAGAAGACAAAATGAAAATCATGAGGCAGCAATTAAAATGCTGAAGGATGTGGGCAAAGCCAGTGGTGACAGGTAAATAAAGGAGGAGTTCCAGGAAGGAACTGAATGAAAGAGCTTTTTGAAAAATAGGCAAGGGTGTGTGTGCACTCTGCACGTGATTTGCACTTCCTTACTTCATTCTATTCATATCCATATTTTCCATTTCTTCTATGGAAAAGTACTCTGAACACATTGCCACAGACAGTAACCTTTGTAAAAACTTTCACACAAAACACAATAACCTTTGTAAAATCTTTCATGCAAAATTATCCTTTATTATTTTAAATTCCACTAAATATTTTTTAATCATTCCCCAGTCATTAACTATTGGAATCCAAATAATCTATGTGGTAAAATGTAAATAAGGGATTTTCAGCTCACAGATTGCTGCTAAAGGGGCTCAGAAAAGGTAACTAAAAAAAGTCAAGCATGTTGCCAAAGGGGTCAATTTTGTCATTGCAACCTCCACTTGAAAATATTTAAGCACCTGTGTGCAGGAAAAAAATCATTTATATAAATGATACCAGGAGAAGAATTAGCCTTTTTGCATGGTTAGGGGCATATCCTTTTTACTTATTATTCCAGGCTCTTTGTGAAGTGCCAATAGCTGTACTCGGCATTGTACAATGTTCAAACAGCCTCTAGAGAAAAGGACATGCATTGAAAGGAGACAGTTGCAAAATAGACACTGTGCCTTGAGAAGCACAAAGGAAGTTATAAGTAGGAGGGTTGACTTTTTTTTTTCCCCTCTTCTTTTATCTTTTCTGGACATCATCAAAAAAAGGAGGCTTTCGATTTGAAGATTTACAATAGGGTGTTTTAGAAAAGATCGCTTCATGTTGTGGCACTGTGTGAGGGAGTCGCCATGGCATGGCTCTTGCAAAAAAAAATAAAAAAAAAAACCAATCTGTGGCTCAATTTGCATAGCTGATTGTTAAGTAACCACAAATACACAATTGCAGTACGTTGTTGGTTCCACTAGAGGGGTCAATTGTTCCTGCGTGATAAATGCTTAGCAGGAGGACGGGTAAGAGGATAGCCTCTTAATATTACCGGGTAGGTGCCACTTTTTTTCCTCTCTTTAACAAACAAATAAACAAACAAATAAATTATTTGCCTTAGTAGCAAATGAACAAGAAGCCACTGGACTTGTATGCACTGCGTGTTGTACAAAGTCCATAGGAAGGTTCTAAATCTCATGGCTTGAGCTGCCATTCGGAGGCGGCAACTACATCTTGGCTTTGGGATATGCTACAAGCTTAGACACTCTTCCTCTGGAGCCAAATTACTTATTCTTTCAGTAAATTGGAAGATCTGCTGAAAGACCTGTCATGCTGAAGGCAGGGTTTGGAGGACGCCACTCTAAAGGGGATTTACCTGGGTCTAGAACAGCCCTGCCAAAATCATGGTGAATGAAGCGAGGGCAGTCTGGAGGGAAATCTGCACACCCTAAAGCTACTCAGGATAATGCAGTCAGAAAACACTTCTGGTCGCTTTCGACTTTGCAGGATTTTAAGTGGTGTTATTTGCCTTCAGAAAGCTATCACTATATATATTATAATGCTATTATAATTACAGCTTTGCTTTGAGAAGCAATCAGTTATAATGCAGACTGGTAGACAGAGACATGGCAAGTCTCCCTGTCTGTATTCGGGGAAGAGGTGGGATACAGGCCCAGATTTATTCCCTCTGCTTTTCCTAATCTGTTCTTAACTGGGCACCTGCTGCAGCAAGTGGGAAAGCGTGGGAGGAAGAGGAAATGGAAATGCTGAGGTATAAAGTATGGTTAATAATATTTATTAATGCATGCAGAGAACTATTAAATTAAAAAAATTAATGGAGGTCAAAAGCCACCTTCTAATTCTCTTCAGGCAAAAGAAAGAATTTATTAAAAAGCAGAAAAGGTATCCACAGAGAAAGTTTACCCATTTGCTTTCTGTGCATGAAATATAGACATCATCTTGACATTCAGTTGATGAAAGAGGAGAAAAGAAACTAAAATTAACACTCAGGCAGTTAACATTAGCCACGTTGCGGGGAGGAAAGGGGGACACAAAAGCTCAGCTCTGCTCTGTTCTTGAGATCTGTTAAAGTTTGCAGAGCGCCATTCCATAAGAAATCTTTTTACAGAACCAGCTTTCATCATACCGTATCTTCAGTACAGATAATCTTGGCACGGCATTATTTTAGACACTGCAGCTAGCTGAAAATGCAGAGAAAGGATACCCAGATCTTCTGGCTGTGTGGATCTGACACAAAAAATTGGAGCATAGAGGAAAAGAGTCAGAAGCATGCATCAAACATGCCTTTTGTTACTGGAGGCATTCTTCTCTGCTGACAAAAATATTTGTTTAAATTTTCACATCAAGACAAGATTCAGGTGTAGTTGATCAAATAACCTAAAGCTGTCTGATAACTAAAATAAATTCCCAGAAAGCACCTCAAGTATTTTTTAATTTTCTGTGTGCTGGTAACACGATTCTCAGTATGGTTCCCCTGCACAGTCCGTATGAGGACAGAAAAAAGGAAGATGATTTGAACCAGTTGCTACATTTTACAGAGAGAGATTGCGGGGGGTGGGGGAGGAATAAATAACAAAAAAAAAAAGAAAACCAGCTTAAAAAATGTCACTGTTCTGCTGCCACTGAAGCCAATTGTAAACCTCCATAGTTTTCTCACAGGGATGTGCATAAGGAAAACATAAAGACTGGGCACTGCTTGGATCTTCCGTCAGCTTTTGAAAGAAGGGATTTGTAGAGTCTTTGGGCAGGACCCTCTGCACAGAGGTGAATTTCACTGACAATAAATCGTGACCCTTGTCTCTAACACAAGCATTTTTTTAAATTTTTTTTTTAACATGTAGGCTTCCTGCATTAAACTGTTTGTGCTTCATCAGTCTTGTTAAAATCTGACATTATTTCCCCTGATATTAACCCCCAATTTATCTTTTACTCAAGACTGCACAAAGTTTCGTCTTGGGAGTTGTTTTTTTTCCTTTATCCATTCCCTTAAAAACATAATTATCCTTTTGTAGGAGTTTGCTGTGATCAGAGGTGTTCCTGGCTTCGTGAACACACAGGAAGATGAGGATCTAACATTCTGATTATAATTACAAACAATTAAATGTGAGACCTGAGACTAGGAGCAGCCCTTTAAGAGGCAAGAAACAATACCGGCAAGGAATTTCCAAGTTCAGTCATGTATAAAATTTACAACACGACTGAAGGGCAGGTCTATCATTTTCACTTTGTACGTTGGCTTGTATTATTTAAAAAAAGTTATGCTTTAAATCCAGAAGGATAAGGTCTGCATTCATTACCTTACGACATCCTTAGCAGGGCCTTTTGTCTCAAGCTGAGCACAGTTACGCTAATCTAGCTAATCATCAGCAAACAAAAGTTTTTCCACCCAAAAAAATAAAAAATTATCTGGAGAGGTATTCATAACAGGCTTCCTGCAAATGTTCTAATCCAATCTGTTGTGTAAATATTACAGCTGGAGCAAATGTGTGTGTGTTTTACACCACAGTGATAAAGCCGGAGCGTCAGGCTGGATCTGTGCGGCTGCGCACGCAATGGAAGTCTTGGACAAGGGCAAGGGGAAGCTGCTGGTGTCACCAGTGATGTCATAGGCATTCTGGGGGTGTGAGGAAGTGATCTGAAATCATGAAATCATGCATTAGAAAAATCTGTAACTCCTGAGGCTTTTCTGCGTCTGCAGCGTTGCGTATCACAGAACCTCTAGATTATCCTTCATTTGTATAAATCGAGTGCTGTTTCACAAATGAGGGAGCTTTGCACTCCCGTGTCTTATCAGTATTTGGATATGTAGCATCAGGAGATCAACCATCCCAGTCAAGCTGTCTTTATTTCGCATCTGTTTTCCAACCTCTGATAAGGGCCAGCGTCAGACAATGAGATGAATACCATACATTCAAACAATACAATTCATTAATATTTTGTGAATGTTTTGTTTGGCTTTTGTACAGTTTCAGAAGCAATGGCAAAGTCCTGTAACCCGCTTTCTAGACAGACCCTCCTTGTAGGCAGCCCTAAGTTGTAGGGGAAAATGGACTTGGGCTCAGTTTTGAGGAACCCATTGAGGTTCTGGAGGGAGTCCAGAGTAGGGCAACAAAGATGGTGAGGGGTCTGGAGAACAAATCTTATGGAGAGAGGCTGAGGGAACTAGGGTTATTTAGCCTGGAGAAAAGGAGGCTGAGGGAAGACCACCTTGTTCTCTACAACCACCTGAAAGGAGGGTATAGCAAGGTGGGGGTCGGTCTCTTCTCACAAGTTACAAGCAATAGGACAAGAGGAAATGGCCTCAAGTTATGTCAGGGGAGGTTTAGATTCGATATTAGGAAAAAATTTATTCACCAAAAAGGTAATCAAACATCAGAACAGACTGCCCAGAGAAATAATAGAATTGCTATCCCTGGACATATTTAAAAGTTGGGTAGATGTAGTGCTTAGAGACATGGTTTAGTGGTGGTTTTGGCAATGGTTGGATTTGATGATCTTAAAGGTCCCTTTTCCAATCTAACTGATTCTATGATTCTGTGGTCCAGGAACAAGTCAGGCAGAAAAAGAAGATACTGTTTAAAGGGACTGCTTTCAGCCTACATCCCAGCTAAGGCGACGCACCTTCCTAGGTGCACTCCAGAGACAGGATTCTCCTGCCACAAGACCTAAAATATTAAGTGTATCTGACCTTTTGCATATGGCACCAAGAGCAAGAGGAACAGTAGCGTTGTACTGCCAGTGATACAGAGAGAGGAGCCACCAAATGGGTCACCCCAGGGCCTGATAGTGCTGGTGACCCCAGAATTCCCAGTTATTTCAATAGGCCCCTGTGGACTGAGGAAGCTCCAAAAGATGAAAGCATATTCTAGCTTTGGAATTTATGAGAATACAAAACCTGAGATTCATTTCTGAAGGAGCCAAGCGTGTCCCTGGTTTGGACAATGCGACACTGAAAACATAGAGAGACAGAGTAAAACATGGTTAAAAAATAATTATGATTGCATGTACATTGATTTTGTACGTGTGTGAATATGTGTGAACAAGCTTCCGCATTAAACTGTAGGCTATTAAACCATCCCATCCCATTACACTGGGATATTATTTTAGAGCACTGCCTTGCTCCAATTTTAAATTGTATAACTCTACCAACCAAATAAAAACAAGGAAGGCATTAACTGTACAAAGCATAAATGTAAGGAATTACCCTATTTAGTCGTCTAACCCAAGATCTGCAAATGTAGTACTGATGAAGGGGCTTGTTGTCACTGACCCTTTCCCTCCTCTTTGTGTGTGGGGTTTCTGTTACCCCAAAGGAGAAGACAGATGGGACACCATGTCTGCCCTCAGAGCTACCACCACAGTTCCTTGCCTCCTCATTTAGCTCTGCACCCTCCCAACGGGTGGGCTTGTGTCTTTGACAGTCCCCCTACAAAGTCCCAAAATTTATTAGTATGGGAACAGTCCTATAGAACAGTACTACACCTAAACAGGGATTATTAAGCATTATTCCAGTGCAAAGCAGCTTCTGATAAAAGAAACAGAGGACCCATTTCAAACCTCCTAATGTACGAGTGCATTAACAGGTCACAAAAATCCTCGTCAAACCTATAGTTTTGGATATTTGTTTTGTATTTAAGTTTTACCAGCCTAGCTACAAGTGGGCAGGTTTGATGTTGCTTTGGTTTGGTTTGGGTTTTTATACAGCTGCTTTAGATTTCTGTCATTTCCCCCCATGCTAAAACTGCATTCTCTTAAAGGTAAAATGTAAATCGCATGATTTTTTAAAATATTTTTCATTATATCCTTGAGTAAAACACGTTGAAACTATTAAGCATTCCAATAACGCTAAAGCTACTCCTCTGTAAAACTGGGGGGGGTGGGGGGAAATTTTGATTCCAAACTTAAAGTAGGTTGTCCAAATTACTTTCTATTTCATAAATACCTTCCTTTTGTTTTGAGATTACGCTTATGAAATATTCTATTACCTCTCAGGAAATTCACATTTTTCTTCCCAAATCCCACAGACTGTAGCTTCATTCTTTTCTCAGCCGAGGCAGGTGCCCATAATGTTTCCTTGTCGGTTCCAGTCCACCCTGGAGGGCAGGTTCCTTCTGCAGGAACACATCCCAACCGCCCTTGGTCACGGTAGGGGTCACATCAACAGCCTTCTTCAAGGTTCTAGGTGAACACCCCTGAAGCACCTATGCACACCCCAGTCTGTCTGTGTAGACCTGTTCTTTTAATCTGTCTAGTGCTGGCAAGACTAAGAAGAGTTTCCTAATCAGAACAAAATGTCCTTTAATTTTGTTTTTAATTCCCTACCTTCCCTATAGTTTCTCATTTGATGATATTTGACTATATAGTTTTGTAATCTTATAGTCTTAAAAGTTCTGTTCACTCTCTAATACATACAAGGAATTCCAGCATTTTTAAATTATGTCCAAATTTGTTATTCTTCCCTGGCTTTCTTTGGGATAGCCCTTTATGTGGGGTTCTAAACTACACTCACTTTTTGACTCTATGCCTTCCCACTTCATAATTAATCCCATGTCTCTGAGCCCACTGCCCACACACACACACTCTAACACACCCCCTTACCTTCAATCATGTCTTCATGTCTTGAGGTCCCAGATGGTTTGTTTTGCTTTGGCTTGGAGTAGATTTTTTCTTGTTTCTGGTGGAGGTGGTTTGGGTTTTCTTCCAATCAGCTACTGGTAAATGAATGTTATTAATGTCAGATCAAATACGTTCCTCTCTCTTTCTAAATTGGATTGCACATGACAATAAGCTCATGGAAATTTCATCTGTTTAATTTCTTTTTTCATGGTATAGTCCTTTATCATATTAGCACCTCTCAACATACAGGGAATGAATTACAGGTTAATTAGATATTTCAGTTGTGACAGTTTAGTTGTCTGCACCTGGACTTTGGCATTGCCTAATATATAAGTGGTATAAATTTCCTCCTTTCGTTCTCCAGAATTAGACTTCTAGGATTTTCTCATGTGTCAATTTGCTTTTCTTGAACTTGGCAGGTAGACAGCACCTGAGAAGGGCAAGTGTCCAGAAATAAAGTTATTTTGTAATATTCTTTACATCCTTTTGCAAAAATGGCTGCCCAGAGTCACTTGCAAGCTCTGCACCCTACTACTTACATAAATGGCCTGATTTGATAAAAAAATAATTATTATCATTGAGTATCTAAGACCTCCCACTAAATGGAATGAACTTAAATTCTCAGATCAAACAGAATTACATAAAAACTCCAAGGTAAAAGCTAGAATATATAACTGAATCTAAGCAGAAATCTAAGATATACCTGTTAATTAACATCTCTTTTGAGTTTTGTTATTTTTACTTCATGCAAAATCCTATTTCATGAACATATTTAAGTACTTATACTTCCAACAATGGTATGTTAATGCAAACTATGGCTAAATATGTTGGCTAAACAGCCGCCAAAATATGCATGTCCATCCCAAGTGAATTATAAGATGCTGGAGCTTCAGCCTTTGTCTGCATCCTTTTGCAATGATTCATAATTGCACTCAGTATGTTGAGATTTGTTAAATAAAATTGAAATTATTTCCATTTATATGAAATAATAACAGTGTTTCAATTTGCTTTTTTTAAAAATTATTTATTTATTAGGACTGTCTTCAATGGCTAATTTTTCAATTATATTCCCAGCTCTGCTTCAGATTTGAAAAAATACTTTTAATCAGGAATACAACTTGCCTGACACACTATAGCAAAAGAGGCAGACACACCAATAAGAGTATAAGTAATGGTGAAAAATAAACTATAGGATGTTTTCCCTATATACCTATTTAATGAAACATTTGTTGAATTATGTTTATTTAGCCTTTTGGATTTGTTTATACTTTTTTTTCATAGAAAATGGCTAAAATTTCAGTAGGAAAAATAAGAACAGAGATTTTAATAAATTGCATTGTTCAAATGTAATCTTACAGGCAAAGTCCTCTAAGGTATTTAATAAAGTAGGCCAGAGAACTCTCCTTTGTGGATAAAACTCTGTTGCAAGTTCCAAGTTGTTGGTGAGATAGATCTATTACATTATTAGCTCTGGGGTAAGGTTTCCCAGTGCTGCTAAAATATGCTCAATTTAAATTCTATATTATATCACCCCGTATGAATAATTTTATATCTATATTTTACTTTTAAATGCTTAGCTGACTCATGTATTTTAAAGAATTATAAACATCTTATAAAAAAAAAAAAGAATATACATCTTTATGTTACCTTTCTTTTTTTATTACATTTAACTAGAATAAGAGGAGGATCAAGGCCAAGGTTAAAACCGGAGGTTGCACTATATTTACATTTTGTTCAATACTAGCACTTAAGAACAGAGGCCAAGCATTTAAAAATAGGCTGAAGGGGATGAAGAGATTTAGAGGGGAATGCCTGGCTGTCTCAGAAACTACCAGGTGAGTCATAGCGCTGCCACTGCAGCCAGCTCCGGGCAGGAAACTGGTAGGATTTAGCTCAGGGAAGGGAGATGGCAAAATAGAGAGGCAGAGCAGGGCTGTATTTCCATTGTGTGTTGAGAAGTCCTC
The DNA here is from genome assembly GCA_004320125.1 of Scolopax mira. NCBI lineage: Eukaryota > Metazoa > Chordata > Aves > Charadriiformes > Scolopacidae > Scolopax > Scolopax mira. Next base: position 19,030 of record BJBW01008535.1, on the reverse strand, counting down.
CCCGCTCGGAGATGCATCTACAGAGCCTCCCAGGACCTCCACAGATCAATACAGGCACCAGCGTGCAGGTTTCTGTGGTATCTTTAGGACTGTCAAAGGCAGAAGTGGGCTGTAGCTCAGGACACTGCCTCCAAGTCATCCTTCCACACCTCTTCTGTACCACCAGGTAGGGATAAGGCAAATTGTTCTATCTTACCCTGTTCCCATACTCCTGCAGACAACCGAACACTAGTACGTACTCTGAGACGCCACGTGGTAAGAGATTTATGTTACTTATCCCCAAAAAGACAACAGAGGAAGGTGCATAGAGTAGTTGTGCCAATGAGCCCTAACTTTAAGGCAATCATCTCATAAATTCATCAGGTGGGATTTAGGCAATTTTAAAAAGTGAAATATTTTTCTTTGCTTTTCAATAAAAATGGATTTGATGTTGATGGAAGTGATGCTGGTTCTGACAGAGGAAGCTTTCTTCCTTCGATACTTTCAAAGTGAAGTATTCCCACAGAGACCATTTTCTTCAGGTAAAACTCCAATCTGGGTAGAGAAAACTATGGTATTTCTCATAAGAAAAGGCTATATATAAATTTAGCATCCTGGCCAAAGCTGATCTTAGGTAAGAATACTGCTACCTTACCTGAGCTAACTCTCACTCTCAAAGCATACACTTCATCTCTTGTTCTGTATTAAATTATTGGTGCCCAAAGATGGCTAGATTTTTGCTTAAAGCAAAAAGCTAACAGCTAAAACAAACGTTCAGATAGGCCCAGGTAAAATGAAATCTGAAAAACAAACAAACAAACAAAAACCCAAAAAACAAAAAACCAACAACAAAACCAACCTCCTCGAAATCTCACCCAAACCTTATTTTAAATCTCAGCAGCTTGTTCAACAGCTGCCTACATCCAGGCTCTTGACTCATGATAAATGTGAGTTCCTTCAGGATTGCCACTAACCTTCAAGTCCAAAATGACCCCTTCTTTCTAAGTCTACATCAAATGGAATAAATGGCATCTTATACTTCAGTAAAATTGATATAAGTTCTCTCTGTGCATCATACTTCATGATGTTACCACATAATAATTTTTCACTTCTGGGGGCTGCTAGTGGCTAATTCTAATTTTTTTTTCCATCTCTTTTTCTTTTTTCCCTTTATTTCAAGGGGCTCATTCCCCACAGGCAGAGCCAGTATTGAGGCAAAGTGTCATTCAAGCCCACAAAGTCACACATTTTCAGCTGGGAGGTGGGTCTGATTATCTAATTACCTTTTGACACTTCCATGGTCTCCTTTGGCACCTGGGCACAATAAGTCAGGCATTTCAATATCTGCTCATCCTCAATTTAGACCTGTTTTCAAAATACAAAAGAACCTTAAGTGATCTGTCCACAGCATTGAAATAGCAACCTTAGTGGATACTTTGAAAACTCAAAGGCTTTACAAGATGAATAGCAAACTGTGGATGACAGCTCCCGTGGAGCCATTATTGAATTGCAGCAGTGATGACTGCATTGCTTTGGATTTAGATAAAAGACTCCATACAAGACAAATGGTAGGAGGACATCAAACAAGACTGTGTCCATGCAGTGACAGAAGCAATCCAATTGAAGAAGCTGTTGATTTCCCCAAGGTAACTTACTATTTCTTCTTGAGTAATTTATATTAAGGAACTAAAGATTGTATATTCATCTTCTATTTACACTTTTCTCTAAAAATACTGGTTCTAGTTGTCAAATATAAGACTTGCTTAAACTACTTGCCAGAAAGGAAATACCACTATTGGAACTTGTTAATTATTTTGCATCTGTGTTTTATTTATCCACAATATCACTATGTCTAAAGGTTATAGACTGAGAGTTACAATCAATACTGATCAGATAAAGAGATTAGTCAGCAAATCAATAACATACGTACCAACAGGAAACACTGTGCACTCAAGACAACGATGAATACAAAGGGTACAGATAAACATCGTCACCTTTATTTAGATGAAAGCTGATTCTAGAGCACTTCCACTATCTCATTAATAATGCACAAACCTTTTGGAGTCTTAGTTTGCTATAGAAGCATAGTGTAGATCTTGAATAAGTTTCAAGATATGACATAAAATAGGCTTGCACAAAACCATTGGATGTGGGGTTTACTGACAGCTGTACAATGTGCTCCATGGAAAGGATACAGAATATTTATTTAACTTCTTGCAGAAGGTCTACGTTAGCATCTGAGTCTACCTGTCATTCTCACGTACTGTGTCTTACTGGTTTACAGTTTTTAGCAGACCTTAGTCACTCGGACTGAATGGCTTCCTAACAAGCTGGAGAGGGAGATATGCCCTGTAATCACACATCATGTGCTCCAGCTGGGAATGGCCACTGAGCCCACAGGGCTGGACTACAACTTTTAATGAGCAGAACCACCTGAAGTGCTTATAATGCTGTCAATGGATCCCTATTACACACTGGCCCACTCTGCAGGTCCACTTTTATTTGTCCATCATAACTGATAAAGGGATTAAACATACACACACACACACATATGTGTGCATAGAAGCATATAAAATTTCTGCTAATCCATATTTTTTTCCATCTACCCTCCTTGTATCCTGTCTTGTACCACTTCGCAACTTGCTATGCTACCTTCTATTTTGTCTCAGGTCTGGTTGCCATCTTCATATTTTCCACTCTTCTCCGACATTTCTTAACACATTTTTCTGTCTGCCTGTCTTTTTCTTCTCCCCTTCTAACATCTGTTCTTTCTCAGGTCCTTTATGTTAAACCTAGAGTAGGCTAAACTGAGATTAAAACAAATAACCTTTTAAATAATACATCCTTCTCTTTCTAATCCTTCTACTTCCCCCTCCCACAAAACCTGCTAGACAGACAGACCATGGTCAGCTGTCAGGAAAAATTTTACCTGGGATGCCACCTTTCCAGGAGTCATGGTTCAAAATCCCTTCTCAACCTGATGCAGCATTTGCTGTTCTTGATGAAACGTTAATCTAAATGCCTGGGGATATGACACCCTAAAACCATGCCTGGTTTCAAATGACATTAGAGCAGAAGAAGCCTTTATCCTGTCATCCCATCACACTGAGAAAAGGACTCCCAAATCCAAAGAGTTTTGGGAAAAAGCCCTGAGCAGCAAATATTTTGCATAATCAAGAAACAGATCCCCTCCACCCCACCTTCAAATGCTTGAGTAATTTAATGTGTGCATGTGAGTCTCTGAACTCCTTGCAATGATCTTCGTCCCGGGAGGAATTATCCACATCTGCTCCTTTTCTTTCAGGATACTATGAGCAATATAGTGGAGAACCTAAAAGCTAAGTTTGTTCTGAGCAGCTTCATTGAAAAGAACAGGTTTCAATAAGCTGAACTTAAAAATAGCTTCAATAGTGTCTAATCTGTGATTCCTGCTTGGCACTGATAATTAGGACCGAAAAAAAAAAAAAAAGACAGAAAACTAATGTGATTGATCTCGGTGAAAACAGTTTTGTTTTGTTCTCTTGAAGCTACCCTCAGAATTCTACTTTGCATTATTACTTGCGGTATTTTTCCGTATTTGTTTTCACTTTTTAACATTGGTGAGTTTGTCCAAGACCCAAGTAACGAGCAAGTGCAATTGCCAGCCAAGGGATAAGATCCAAATGAGATCATTCTCACTTTCTCTTTTTCACTGAGGTCCTAATGGGAGCAAGGCTACCTTTCTCATTACAGAGTTTTTACTTTTAATTAGCTCCTTCCTCTTGCTGACACGGGTAGTATTTGCCCCTGGCTGTGAGGATGGAGCTCAGCATCTTCCCAGCTCTTCTTCCCTTGGTGAAGAACCAGTTGGAGAACAAGGAGCTGAACCACCCCCCTCTCTGTAGCATTAGTACATATGGCTCCCCCAACTTCATCTATATTTATATGGCTGCTCAGCATCTCAGGAAAGACAACCACAACAGCAAACTTTCTGCCTTGTAGTCAAAACCAAAGACCTTCAGGCTCAAGCTGTTTTCTCCCCTGTAGGTAATTATATGTGCAGAACATGATCTGGGTGGGACCGCACTGTGGTTTTCCTTAACATCCATACGAGTCCTGCTCCTTGAACATGAGCAAGTGTAAAAAGACTAAAAACAGTTACCCTCAGAATCCTTTTTCAGATTATCATTTGGAAAGTAAGAATTTGGTTTATTTCCTGCTGCGGAGGAATCCACCTTTTTGCCCTCCCCTTTTTATTGCTCATATTGTTGGCAAAATTACTTTACCTCTTAAATTTCTGATGTGCGTTTTGCCTTTTGGATTTTTCCTTCCCGCAGAGTGGGATTCCACAGTACAAAGTCACTTTAAATCCCCTAGTCCCTGGTTTCCACTCCCCCAGAGGAATCAAACCAAACAGAGAACAGCTTACATTGTCAAGACCTGGGAGCTTGTTGTAAGAATAACTAGTTCTTGACATTTGAAATTACTCTGGTTCAAACATTTTGTGATCTTTCTTATTAGCCCTGTGTCTTGAGAAATAAAAATATGATAATCAGAAAGTACATAATTGGGTTCAGGGTATTCTGTGGTCACCCTGCCTGGCTCTGGAGATAAAGGCACTTTGAAAGATTACGCACGGATATCTGGAATTTATTCTGCACAGTCTGTGAAATGACAGATCTTTTTTCTTAATTATACCGGCTATCAGTCTAACACCTGTAGTTAACCGTTCTGTCCCGAGGAATCTCTTCCATGCCTTTTATTGTTCCACCAACCTGGCACGTGGATGCCAAGACGTTTATGACCGCGGAGGCGGAGGTTTTACCTCGAACCCCCCCTCAACGTCTGTTTTACACCACTGCATCTCCACCGCCTCTGGGCTCGGAGAGACCATCAGCAGAAGGTGCCCCCACCTCCACTTCCCCCAGCCCCCCGGTTGTGAACCGGACGCTGACGTTTTACAAGGTGTTTGGAGAGAAATACGTGTGCGCTGGCCAACATCTCTAATGAGATGTTTTCGGGCTCGTCCCTGGAGCAGGGCTGGTTGCCCACAGCCAACTGACAGGAGCCCCCACTCCCTGCCTCCCATCCCACTGCCCACTCATCTTTAAACCTCCAGCAAGACCCTCGCTGCAGCAGTGAATCAGGTGTAGAGAGCTTTCCACAAGCTGGGTTTATTGAGCTGTATTACAGGAAAATATAGCTCAGGCAGCCCCACTGCAGCCAAAACAATCTGTCATTTTTAATTCTTCCTGTCACCTCATTAGGTATATCGCTAGAGTGACAGTAAAAATAAACCCACCAAACACCAACAGCAAACCCCAGAACACAATGTTTCCACAACTCCTGCTCAGACCCTAACATAAATATCAAGGCAGCAAAAGATTCATTGACCAAACATATGTGACTCGGTGCTGTATATAACAAAGTGACATGCACAGTGGTCTCAATAGGCGTATAAAGCAATTAAAAATAACTGTGCTTCAAAGCATTGTACTATAACATAAAAGGTCATCCCTATAAACATGAAAAAGATGACTGTATTTTTTTTCCTACAAACAGACACACAAATACTCAGTTAGAGGTTCCAGTCTCTAAAGGTAATCTTTAAAAACCTCTGAAAATATGCCACGTCCCCTGTCCTTCTCCCTGTGTTCTTTCATCAACAATTAATATTTTAAGTGAACATAATAGGAAACGTTATCAAGGCCAACTACGTGTCAGAAGACAATGCTGTACTAAATGCAAAAAATTCACCCTTTGCATACACACATGATAGTGAAGGAAACCCCGGGTAACCTTCTGTGAAAATGAAAAGCCTTTTTTTTTTTTCCTGCTAAAACTTGCTTGTTTTGACATTAGCACATTAAAGTTGTATTCCAATGGAAGCTGCAGAGAGTGTATTTTGAAGACTCTGATAATTTTTGTAGTAACACTCTGAGTTTGTGATAATAATGTTTATGCACAGATGTAAAGAATGTGCTGACAGATTAAAAAGGAGTCAGCCGGTGTTTGCACAGAGTTCATTTTTATTTAAGGGGAGGGGATGGAAAAAAAGAAAAAAAACAACCAACCAAACAAACAAACAATTTATTCTAGACCTGTCTATGAACAAACAGCTTTTACATAAGTGGAAGTAGCTTAGTGTATCGTAGTTCCCTAACTCCCCTCTGGATTAATTTGAAATTCAAGTTATGGGCACTTGAGAGTCACAACCTTTTATTTTTACTGCAATTAGAGACTTCACTTTAAATGTCTGTCCTACTAATAGTAAAACGAATCTTAGCCCAGACAGCAGTATCAATGAAGGATGTGTTCAAAAAAATGTACATTTATTGCAGAGACCATCCTTGCTATGGAGACCCTTCTTCCTTATGTATTTAGGCTACACTCACATTCCAATTGTACTTGGAATGCTGTAGTGCCCCCAGGGGTGTCCTGAAGGACAGGGAAGGTACAAACGTAGCATATGGCAATAGGTATCTGCTGTTTCTTAATAGAGAGTTATGGTATTTTAAAGCTAATTGATGCGCTGAAACCTCATATTTTACAGTGCCATAGCATGGGAAGAGACTACAGGTAATGTCACTTGCTCTCCACCTCATCAGAGAGACTACTCTGATCAATACCCACAGAAGTATGCAGCAGCTACAGTTGGAAGAAACATCTAGATTGGGGTAGGAAAAAAGAAAACACTCGTGAAGAACAAAGGAGAAGCAGTGAAATATTCAGTTGGAATAACCATTCGTTTGGAAAGCTGAATCATACAGAAATCTGCAACTTCACGACAGACTCCACAAATACAATAGGAAACCTCAAGACATGCCTTCCTTTTTTGACAGATTTGCCTTTCAGATTTGCCTAATTGGAGCAGGGGCAGAGAGATCGGATGTTCCTTGCTCCTTTTGAAAAGTGCCTGGGAAAACTCCACATAATCAGGAGGTATTTATGATTTCCGTTGACTTTCAATTTTCCTGGTTCATCTGTTCCCTTTCAGAACGTTTGATGCTAGTCTGTTCTAAACTGTATGTTGAATTTCCTTTAATCAGGTGTCTTTGTAACAGGCATTAGGTCATTTACTGTTTGATTTTTTTCCTGTGAAAATACAGGTTTTCTTAGTTTCAAAAGTGTCCTTTGAAGAAACCTGTCATATTCTAGACAGGAGAAAAAAAAAAATTAAAGGGAGAGAAGAAGCTCAGGGAGGGAAGCAGGGAGCAATGCAATGAATCTGAATTGTACACAGTTGTGTGGGGCCCTTTTTACCTATCGTTTCCCATCCCCAACAAGTTCCTTTCTTCCATGGTCTGGGCTCAGGGACTAAAGCCAATTAGCATAAAGAGAGTTTAATATTCAAGTAGACAATTACCTACGCTGGCAAGTGCTAGCTCAACCAAATGTTCTTCCTATTTTTACAGTTCACCGCTCTGGAACCTCCTCGCACCTTTGCTGTCCTGGGATTCTTAAGTCCCCTTTCTCCTGTGCCATACCTCTTCCTGCATTTGGAGACCCAACCTTAATGTCACCTTACTTCCACCTCCAAATTTCAACTCCTCATACAACCTCTCTCTTGACCTCTATCCATAAAACCAAAAGTCCTGCTTCTCACAAGCGTATTCTAAGTGCTGCATTCAATGAAAAGCCACTTAATTGAGACTCTATGGTGACGACCAGAATCTCACACAGTTGGTGGGTATAGGTTGGCTCAGGTAGGATGAATTTCCCTTTGGAAAGGGAATTCCCTTTCTCCATTGCCTGTAGAAGGAGCCCAGGGTGAGTATCGTCCTTAGCTTCTAGCCCAGCGAGCCTCAATGAAGTGACTAAAGTCAAGTCTCAGTTTACTTAGCTTTAAAGTTTAGCTTCAAAAAGTATGTTCATCTAGAAAAGTTAGCTGGTATACTTGGCAGTAAGAACTTCTCTGGAAAGTCTCTGTCAAAGAAAAATATAGTCACCTCTAATAGACATATGTCTGCTTTTTAGAGGGAGCTCTCCCATCTATTCGAGATTCAGTGATAGTAGTAGGTGCTGAACACCATTGAAAAACAAGCCATAAACCATCTTGCAAATCTATTTTAATTGTTCCTAATATACATTTTTAAGATTAATATCTCCTTCCTTACATTACGAACAGGGTTCCTCAGATGGCACTGTTTGGGACACGGGAAGAATAAATTGTGTAATGCCAACAGAAAAGGTGCTGAGGTAGCTGGTAATTGACAGAGTTAATGAAGTATGTTAAGCAGGTACAATATAGATGAAGTTGTCCCCTGCAGGGTGATTGGCCACTGGGGAAATAATGTGACAGTTGTCTTTGTGCTAAAATAATGTGGTACTCCCTCTTTGCCAGATCCTATCTGCAATGAGAGGTGAAAGAGATCTCGCAAGGATCGCTGGGTCTTCCCACGGCAAATGCTGTGCTTGAAGCTGCCAGGTAAAGGACGGGATAAAGAGAGGACAAGGAGTGTAATGGCAATTGGTAAAGCAGTTAGGCTATTTCATACAACCCACACACGAATTATCCACTACTGGAAAGCAATAATTTGACACTGTTTTCTATAGTACACTCTCACATGCCACAATACATCGTGGTGTTGCCTAGGCATGAATGAGAGCAGAATTTGGCTTGCCAATTTTTCTGGAAGTTGATTATTTTTAGATATTGTTTTAATAATTAGCTAACTAGCTCCCCAGCAGTACAATGGATTTAGACAGCAAAGGATGTTTTTGAGAGCAATATAGGTTTTGTATTATTATCTCTGTCTATTGTATGTGAATATTACCATCGAAACAGCAGGGAAAATATCAAATGGAAATAGAGCTCAGCCTTTCAATTATACCAAGCTGTGTGGTCAGTATTGGTTCCAAAAGAGGCGTGTAGAGTGTGGAGTAATGAAAAATCATTCATACCATCACTTTGGTATCTAAATAGTCTACCCCAGCATTGTTCTTATTAAAGAATCTCCTTCATTGACTGCCAGATCTCAAAATATCCTGCAGCTTTCTTGACTCTTTCAGGTGCTGACAGTGTTTTCATGTTGTGAACACATGAAAAATGATACATTTTCTGAATTATTGAAGTTGTGGCTGTTAACATTTTCTTGGTTGATATTTATCTGCTCGTAATGAAATTGAGTTAGTTGCTATTGGACGTTCAAGCTTTCTAATGTGGTTTTATCCTCACCAACACCTTATAAATCCAAGCAAAAAAAAAAAAAAAAAAAAGAAAAGAGCTTTACGAACAAATATCTTTAAAAAGGTGTCCTTCAAACAGAGGCACCAAAGAAGATTAGCCAGGAGTTGTTCTCAGGGTTCTTAAAGGTTCTTTGAGAGAGAAGCAATTCTTAGCAAACATGTGACAACATAAACTAAGAAAATAGTTCCAAGCATCCCATGGCAAAAAAGTCCTTCAATTTTCAAAATATTGAAAATGGGAAAGATTAGATGGAAACACTTGTTCATTGCAGGATTTGGGCTTAAAATAATCATGATCTCTTTCTCCAGTCTTTCTTATGGTTGCACGATCTGTATAGCCATTTGTTATTATGTTGTCAAGAACAACAGCCTGGACATGAGAACATTTTCAACAGAGCTTCTTACTATGGGAATTTTAAAATTACTCCCTTACAGTTTATTATGGACCACAGTTTAAAACATTTTTGTGCCCATAGAAACTCAGGTGATGCCATTAAGACAGCATAAAATACCACAAAATACCAGGAGATCAAACCAAGTAGCAATTATCTAAAGTATTTTTTCTGGTATCTACCCAGATTTGCCTTTTGGGAGTGCTAACTCGGTAAATAATCACTATACATAAACAAAGCATTGGCTATAACTCTCAAAAGAACTTCAAATCGTCTTCAAAGTGTTTTGCTTTGTTTGACAAAATACTCTTTGGGGATGTACTAATGGACAAAGCTAAAGATCCAAAGAAAGGGAACTTGATCCATTTGAAAGAGAATAAGAAGGCTGAAGGAAGCAAATGTAAAAACATGCTGGTACTCACTCAAAAACTGCTGACTTCTTCCTGTAGGTCATCTCACTGGCCCACCTTGTACCACAAAACAGTGTAATTAAAAAGTGCTGATGCTCTGTGCTAGCAAGACTTTTCTCCTCTCGACCCCTGTTTAGGACCAACCACCAAGACAGAACACATTATATGCAGGGTTGTGAGTTTGTATCTTCCAGACTGCCTTAAAAATAAAAGATACCATGAAACCCCACAAAATCAGATGAACCAGAGCACTCCTAATCTATTAGTAATAATTAATAAGCCCTGCAATTATATTTTATATCTCAAGGCTTTGTACAAATATCCTCATGATACCGCTGTAATTAACTACTACAACTGACACAATTGCAGATTATATGCGCACAAATGAGATACCCACATGCTCAGGCTGACAGTGTATCCCATACAATGTAATGTATAAAATTGTCCAGTATAATAAGCATTTTACAAGGTCTAGCTGAGAAGAAACTAGTCATCTCTCCCTCCCTTTCATCTTCTTCTAAATATACTAGCTTTTCTAAATCTCCTTGCAAGTATTTGAAGGGCAGCAAGTGTGGGTCAGTGGTGAGGAATTAATTGGACATACAAGCACATTGCGCTGTGTGCAACATCTCAATTAATTTCCTCATTAAATAGGCAATGTCACTGGGCTGTTAAGTTGTGCAGGAACCTGTTAAATAGATATTTCTACTTATTTAAAGGTTGTGGCTAAGAAATCTAAACATAGTAACAGGGAAGGTTAGGTGGGCTCCTCCACGGCCCTTTCACCTGGTTCAGATACTTTCACCTATTTCACAGTATTTGAATAAGAAGACATGTTTTCTCAGATTTGAAGCATGACTGGCCACAGAAATACAGAGAAAGAAGGCCAACCATATTCAGGTGAAAATCTGCAACTGTGATATTCTATGAAATCTGGAATTCTGAAAAGGTTGGGTTTGGCTTGAGATTTGTTTGTGTGGTTTGTTGGGGTTTTTTAACTTTTTCTCTGGTTAATAACCTTTACGCTGAGCCAAGAACAGTGCTAAGATATCAAATATATTTCTCAAATATGTTTGCTTCATGTTCCTCCAAAAAGGTCTGCTTTTGTGTGTTCTTTCAACCCAAAACTTTCCCTTACACCAGTAGCTTCCTTAACAACAGGGATAACTGAGCTTGAAAGGGTTTTGCTCTGAAATGTCAATGTTAGTTACTTCCTCTGCTCTTCATTTCAGCATTTTGGCCTGAATTTTCAGATCTTGGTCTGTGGGAATCATAAATCATGAGGAACAGGTAGATAGAAAATGAAATAGTATAGTCCATCTACTTGGTTTTCAAGGAACTTTGGGTCTATAGCTCCCCAGTTGCCAGCTCCAAGCTTTTGTCCAATCGATATTTTATTTTTTGAAGGAAGCAAGACCAAAAAAAAAACCACCAAATCACTGCATTATTTGGTTTTCCCCAAAGTTTGAAAAGAATATATTCAGATCTGGAGTTCTGCTTAGGAATGGATCTAATTTTAATTAAAGCAAACTATTTCAGAAAGTAAAGTCTACATTTTTCAATTTGGTTCTCCCTTGGTACAGACCATCTTATAAATACAGTGGCATCTCTCTGAAAGTGAGACAGACTCTCTAACCTCTTGCAGGATTCATAAAATCCAGTCCATATGTCATGTGGCTGCCACCTTACCTTCTCATGGGACAGAAAGTCCTGGCAACCACTTCAGAACTTGAAAGAGTGGCTTTTATAAGAAGGTTTATCAAATAAAAACAAAGTTTTACATTGTTTAAGGCATCATCTGAGGTTCTTCTTAAAGAATAAATCCTTTCTTAGTGCTTAGCTCACAATTCTCAGCTGGATACAGGAAAACTAAGTGGAAGAAAAGGAAGAAGCACTTTCTCTTGCAGACCATAAGAAATACCTTGCTCCTGCTTAAGAAATGACATTGGTTTAGTGGTTTCTGCTCACTCTCTTCATGCAAAAATAAGGTCAGGGAACAGGTTTGCAAAGTTATTGGGGCTGCTGCAGGAGTTTCTTTGTCTGGAATTGGAAAATGCCTTTGGGGAAAATGGAGGCTGCTTTTGAAAGGCTGTTTCCCAATAGGTGATCCATTAGCAGGAGGTCTGCATCCCATAATGTGATTCTGTAAGCAAAGGTGGGCCTTGGTATTGCACGGATTTCACTGAAGCCATCAAAGCTGCACCAAGGGTCAGGAACTCCCTGAGATCTGGTCAGAGGACTGATGGTTACAGTTTGGCTGCTGGTTTTGCGATGCTCTGACGTACTTGTCTATATGGCTTATGGATGGTCATCTTATACATCATTTCTGCATGTGTAATCAACACAAGGGGAGTGGAAAAAGGAAATGTCTCTGTCACATGGAAACAGAGGCAAGCATTGCAAACACAGTGCATCTCAATAAGCCATAATTACACATACAAACTCATCAACTAAACTTGGGCATGCAATTAGTAGGCTAATTATGCTGTAATTGTAACTGAATACCAAAACAGATGACCATATGCCAGCCTCCACCCCACTCAGTTGTCTCTGGGCTGTAGCTCCTACGCACAGTGGTGTCTCTGCTCTGTTGTATCTCCTGCTGAAAATATGAAAGTACCAGATGGGTAAATACCATTGGTTTATCACTTAAGCCATCAGTTCTTCCAATTCTATATTTACAATCAGCTTGCCATTATAATAGCTGTGACTGAGACCCTGCTGTGATGTGTTGTCTCAGTAGATAGTCAGAGACAGTCCCTGGACCAAAAGCTTACAGTCAGAGAAGATAAGATTTGGAGAACCACTGTTGTCCTTGTTCCACCCACAAGAACCTGAGCTATGGATAGATAAGAAGTATGCTGATTTCCACGGATATCAAGGTTCTTAATTCTCTCTTACATTGATGGATTTTGCAATAACAGCTACTAATGACAGATTTCATCAAACTAGAGAAACTTTGTTGAAATGGCAACGCTGTCTATAAGCTCCCAGCATAATCAATGTGCAGAGTCACCTTGCACAGAGAGCACGACTGAAGAGAGAGGTGTCTTGCTTGCCTTCCTGATATCAGCTGGGAGGAATCCCGGGCTAAATTAGAATTATAGAATCATGGAATGATGATAGAATTTGGGTTGATCTTAAAGATCATCGAGTTTCAACCCCTCTACCCTGGGCAGGGACACCTCCCACCAGACCAGGTTGC